>CAJNJA010006588.1:0-16790 GCA_905231915.1 Symbiodinium necroappetens
GATTGCAGGAGCAGCACGGAGGTGCCCCGAAGCACTTAAGGCGTTCTGCGTGTCTTTAGGTCTGTCCGTCTGTCTGTCTGTCTGTCTGCCTGCCTGCCTGCCTGCCTGCCTGGCTGGCTGTCTGTCTGTCTGTCTGTCTCTGTCTGTCTGTGTGTGTGTGTGTCCAGCAGCGCTCCAGCCCTCATGTCGAGAAGCTACAACTCATAGGCTGCAACCTCAGACGTCTCAAGTTCACACCTTCCAGTGCAATCCCTGCATCAAAACGGTTCAAGCAGCCAAAATGCCCGCAAAATGAGATACTCCAGGAACGAGCCGGCGGCAGAGGACTCACAGGGCACAGGCCATTACGATGAGCACCGATGCCGAGGCAGGTTCTCGAGGAACTACAGTACGTAGTGGCGTATTGCTCGTAGTATATTCCTGGGTTTAGCAGAAGAATTCTTTGGACAACAATAGCAATACCTGCGCAGCAGATCAGAACTTCAGATTTCGTTGGTCCCAGGGTGCGGCAGGGGCTTCTAAACGTTTGAGCGGTCCGAAGCCGTGTCTCCGAGTCCGAGTCAGGCTGCGCTGGCAGCTTGGGGCTCTGCGTATGATCGGGCAGAGGCTTGCCTCGGGGGTGTCAGGTCTCAAACTGCTTGCGGTGAAAAACGCAACGTTCCGGGAGTTTGGGTGGAGCTTGGCCTGATGTTGTCCATTGTCACATGGGGTGCAAGTGCGGTCCGAGCTTGTGGCTCATGGCTTCTTGATGGTGTTGTTCGCAGCGATGCAATGAACCAGACTTCCATGGTGAAGCCGTGCACCTTCCAGCTCTCTACGCTTAGTAGCTCATCATTCCAACCCAGCAGCACACTTTGCGGATCTGGAACGTCAAGAGCTAAAGACGGGAGAGTTCGCCACTAAACTGCGGAGTCCCTCTTCCAAGATCCCGGAGCGCAGTAATGACTCCGTCATGCAGTGCACATATAATACACGACCCTGCATAGGTAGGCCGATGTTTCAGTCGTATGGCAGGCCTTCGAAAGGAGGGTGCAGGAGTGCCAGCGTGGATTGGAACAGGTGGAGGAGGACGTAGAGGAGGAGGCACAGGAGGGCCAGTGGACAGAGGCCGAGACGAACAGGCCCAAAATGCATCCAGGGTTGCATGGTTGAGGTATTTGGTAATTAGGAGGCTCTTGGGGTCATGTCTTCATGCAAGAGGTGATGTTGTCTGGCTTCAGGAGAGACGAGCAGTTACAGTAATTTGACTGTCACTTCCGACATCGGCACCCAACTTCCTCAGCTTTGCTTCTTCACATCGGACCCGGACCCCCGTAGCATTTCGGGAGGCTAGGACGTGAGGGTATGAAGCAGACTCGAGGAGAGGCCTTTGGCAAGGATTCAGTTTCGGGGAGAGTTTGAACCGAAATCCCGATGGAGAAGAGGTGGAGCAATTCAAACGACATGTTCGTCATAGCCCTGCCCGCAACCATGAGCCCGAACCTAGTTCTAAACTGCAAAGCTCACGCTTCAACACCTCTATGTAGTTTCTGTACAGCTACGCCACAGGTCTCGACTGGAAAAATAACGTAAGTAGATGATACCTAAGCGCACAGCTTCCGTCGGCAGAGGGAATGCCTGCCGGTTTAACTACACGTTGGTCGGGCCGCACCAGAACTTTCCAGAACTCCCCTCTGGACTTTACTGCTGTAGATGCAGTCACGAGGCATCACAAGGCACGAAGCCTCCGCAATCAAACCTGAATCCTGAAGCCTCAAACTCGAAAGTGAAGCTACGCCGGTGCATCACCCCCAAAGTTTTCTCTCTGGGAGGCAAAAGAAGCGCAGAAGCGATCCATTTAAACGGCAGCTCAAGCAGCTCCAGGCAATTTTGGGATTAGAGAAATGTCAGGTGCGGTAGCAGTGCTTGGCAGACAGGCTGTTGGGATCTGGGCATCTGAGAGATGTTGACCTACGTGACTCGCGACCCTGCAGGCAGAGTCGCCTCAGATCCGATCGCGGTGGCAACGGGCACCCTGCCATGTCCCAAAGATTCAGCTTCATGTATCCTTTGTGCCTGAAGCCCAAGTCTATTTTCAATCAGCTGCACAACCTCGCCGAGCATGTGTTATACACAAACCACGACGCCGAAGCAGGAAGCCGAAGATATCAGCCACGAGGACCAGTCACGACTACAAGACATGAGGACACAGCCCAAAGCAGAAGTCGCATCATCAGACGAGAAGTGGACACCAGCCAAGGTGATACAAAACCCACGAAGACACAAACACACCACCCAAAGGCACGAGGCACGAGGCAGCAAGAGAGCTTACAAACAGGGGATGCGAGACAGACAGGAGACACATCGTGCAGACACAGCAGGAGTCACAAGGTTCGATGGACATGAGACCTGACACGACACATGACTCCAGAAACGAGACCACGGCACGAGCATGAGGCACAAGGACACGACAGGAAACGCGATGCGAGAGTGACGGGCAATGAGAAGAAGACCCGACACGGAGACGAAAGGACCCTGTTGACACCGCAACTGCGAAACAGATGTGTAGTTTCAAACCCACAGAAAGTGTCACTAGAGCACTGACAGAGATCAGCTCATGAACAATTGAACACTGTTCAACGTCGAGCCCCCAGACCCTGAACCGAACCGCACAGGAAGAAGCTGGCGGAAAGTTCAAGCCATTTCAACACCCTAGCCGCAGCCTACTCGCACCAAAGACCCCATAAACCCACGAGGTTTCGTCAATGCATGTGCTGAACGTCTGTCTCAGGCAAAGCAGGACGCACGACGAGCTCAGATTCGTGGTGTGCACAAGGACATGGCATGGGGTGCAAAGGCGTTGGGTTCGGAATTCTTGCGTGTGCAAGGCCCTGCAGGTCACCCTTGCCCGGCGTCTAGGGCAAAATCCGACCCTCGTGTCGCAAGCGTTTTCCTGTAAACATCTACGTGCTCGGACACATCTCTCTGCAGCAGTCGTCCTGACGAAGTTGACGGGTGCCAACGGTGATGTTAAAGAACTGAGGCGACTGCTACACATTCAGTGATGCTGCCCAAAGACTGCAGGACATCCGAGCTGGCTTGGAAACATTGCTTGGCAAAGCTTGTGTCGCCTGTCCTGCATGTTGCATGTTCCGATGCTTCCGGCTTCCACGTCTGCTAGTTTCAGCGGTTGCTCGTTCAGGCAATGGGTCTCTCGAAGGTCCGTTCACATTCTGGCTAGGGCCTAGGGGTTATTGTACGAGACTATTCGCTGGTATGATACTGCTGCTGACCCACACCCCACCAACGAACACCGATCGTGCCCGTCGTGATGCCTGTCAAAGACAGCACGACCTACTTATTCCCAGGGGCCCGCTCTCTGGCCTGGTTTGACAGCTAGGCCTTCAGGTATAGACATGTGCAGAACAGCATTGTTCAGCGACTCTAAGCTTGGAGTGTCAAAGTTGTAGAAGCAGCTTTCCGGCTCCTGCTCCTTGTTTTGCACAAGTCGTCTGTGCCCAAACTGTGCTCGTTGACCTTAGTACAGGCGCGCTGTCTCATATTTGCGTCAATGTCAATGAAACCGGGAAGATGCATGATGGAGGTTCGCAGCTTTTTCCGACGTTCTAAACGCTAGTGTTAGAGAGACATGGAATTGGAATTGAGGTACTGGACCTCAAGCAAGAGCTTCCGGAGAGAACGACCTGGAACCAACCTGCGAAGCGGCGATCCGAGACATTGAAGGCCAGTGCACCAAACATGACGAGCCTTTGCGCAGAGCCCAAGCAGATGCACAGTTAGTCTTAAGTGCGGCTCCTATCCAGAAGATGTGCTGCAGCATTGTAGCTAATCTATGGTGGGCCTGCGAAATCCGGCTGCAAGCTCAGCACTTGCTTCTAGGCCCTTGTCGGGGTGGCGGCGGAAGCAGCAAGCTCCGTGCTTCAGAATGCAAGCTATGCTTGGAATGCTGACGGGTTTACAATTTTGCACATCCCTCACCACGTTAACAGGCATAAATGCATCGCTAAACTTGCCGAAATGCCAGCCATCTTCGATGTTCAGCCTGTGTTTGCAGGGGGACTTACCATACTTGTAAACGCTTGGCATCGTCCGCCTCGGCCTGGTCACAGGTGCAGGCCCCAATAAGACAGTGAATAGGGGGTCGGGCAGCGGGTCGGAGTGAGGGGGGAGGGATGTTGGTTACCACGGTTGAAATCGGCGAAATTTCTTCTTGAGCAAGTAAAGGACCAGGCCGTGGGGGCTTGGAAACTAACTTTAGGGGGGGGCGTCAATGGCCACTTGAGCGCTGTGTATGGCTGGGATGGAGGAAAGAGGTGAAAGAGGGAACCACTTGGGCCGGGGCCGAGGCGAATAGTAAGTATGTCTACCTGTTTTGATTCATCGATTTCTATTTCTGAGTGTCACGCCGGTGGTGTTTGATTGTCAGTGTTCAGCAATGCCACTCACAGCCTGGAACCGTAGTACGATTTATCAGTAGTGAGCATGCCTGCTTACCCAGGCTCCTTTGAAATTTGTCTTCCTCGATGTAGGTGATAATTGTTGCCAGCGTTTGCTGGCGATGAGACTTTTGAATATTTTGGAGTGCATGCAGAATACACAAGTTATTGATTAAGTGACTTACATGGACACCCGCATCCCGATTATGGTGCAGCACATGACTAGATGAAAGGCGGTCATGACTAGACAAGAACCTATCCAGGGGCCACCCACAATGCAGTATTCAGTCGCGTAGGCTTTTAGACTTCTACGTGGCTGCCGAGTGTAGGATGCCCAGAGTTTGCGAGAATATTTCCTGACCCGCTCGTGATTCGCTTCAGGCCCCAAGATGAGCCTCATGCACACCTGCGCCAGCACTCGTTGAACTGTTGATTACCTTGTTATACTGGTTACATGCTATTGTATGTGACCAGGAGGTGGGCGTACCGCTGCCCGAATACGGTTTACGAAATCTCCCCTTATGTCATCTCGTTCATTTCAGCATGTAAATCCCGAACCACGATTCGCCTGCACGACCATCCAGAGTCCGCCAAGGTGTTTCAGGAAGGCTTCCAAGAGGCTGGAACCCATCTGGAGTGTCACCAGACTTGGTTCGTCTCAAGCAAGCAGCGGTTGTGCAGTCAGGGTTGAAGGTGAACGGCAAGCTCTTCTTCAAGCAAGCACGGAAAAGGTAAGATAGCTGGAATGCTGTCCGGCTAACAAGTCTACAACATTCTACAACTCGAGTATCTAGAGATCGGAGAATTTTTGGCATTAGGTCAAGCGGATGTGCCTTCCGTCGATGCGCTTCAACATTTTCACAACCCACAAGAAGGTGTTCTTCGAAGCTGCAGTCAGCTGTAGATCTCAGGCTTTCCGGACTTGCGTCGTTTTCGAGTCCATGTGACGCCATCTTCAGGCCCAGGAAACCGGCAACCATTTGGGACAGCTCAAGAAAAGGGCACAGCTCCAGGCCTGCAAGGACGTCCGGGGAACAAGAGTCGATGCCCAAAGATCCGCAGACTCCATGGTGCGAGCTTATTGAGTTGATCATCCCTCTCACCTCTGTGGGCAAGCCGCTGTTTGGGCCACTGAGCCCTGCGACATAGTCTTTGCAGATCCCGGTCTTCTTTGCGAAACCGGGCTTGTCCAGAATCTTCCCCGGCTGATGTCTTAGAACCTATGTGATCTCGGGCCATACTTCAGGAGGCGGCTGTCGTGGGGATGACTTCCACCTTCGCTGCGCTAAATGCAGATTTGTTGAGGCACGTCCCCTAGACACGACGATGTGTGAAGGTGTGGCGAGGTTTCAGGTAGGCTGGAGTCACCCAAGAGTCTTCGAAAGGTCAGGTTCGAGGTGCAGTTTTAAAATGGCCTTAATGGGTTGTCCTGCCCCCCACGCCTCAAAGACGTCAAGATGCACAGACGAAAATGACAACAAGCAATTGTATGCCTCAAAAGTTGATGTAGGATGCAGTGGGGTCGGTTAAATCATGTTAAATCCTTCAAAAATAAATGGGTATGGTATACAGGCGACCTTTCTTGAGCACCCGAAAGAAGCGACCCCCCGAATGACAGCACTCGAAGGCGCATGGGCTCCCGTGCTGGGGTCTCGGATTCCGGAGTCCTGCGCTGATTCTTGTTTGAGTGTGTCGGGCCCGGCTTCTAGGGGATTGATGCTTTGACGAGTTGAGCCTGTAAGGCCTCGCAGGGCTCGGGGAAAGCAGGCTGTGAGCGTGAGCAGGCGATCTGTTGAAGAGATACCCCCTGTTCATGAAGATGTAGCTGCGGCTTCTGGTTTCTAATTCCGTGATCGCGATCCCTGTTGAGGTGAGACCCTCTTTCTCGAGACTGCTCGCCCGAATCTGTGCGTCGTCGGAAGGGAGTCAGGAAGTGTAGACGAAGAGAGCTCCAAAACCTCTTCCTACACAGGAATCGTAGAATTTCAGACCAAGCTCATTTCTCAAACCCTGATTCGAGAAACTTCAGACTCCAAACTGCGAAAAGTGCTGGTGGCTGCTAGCGGTTCTGATGTAGTCGTGGTGAGTTGGAGCAAACCCTGAACCCTAAACCCCGAAGCCAGTTGAATGCCACATGATCCCTAAACCCCCTAAACCCTAAACCCTGGCCCAAACCCTAAGTTTATGGCTGCCCAGGTCGTTGTTGTGGAGGAGGCCGGCGAGCTCCTGGAGTGCCAGCTGCTTGTCACAGGCCTTAGGACTTGAGGTTTACGGCTTATGGGAGTTGGGGCGTTTAGGATTTTAGCCTTGAGGGGTTTAAGGGCTTAACGGTGCTTGAAAAGTTTAGAGTTTAGGGCTTACGCGCTAAGACTACTAGGCTTAAGCTTTGATCGGACTGTCGGGGCTGCAGGCTGAAAGTGTCGGGCGCCTGTAGATGTCGAATTAGATCCTGATCTCAAGGGTTATGCTTTGTTTTCTGCCTCCGTTGTTCCGAACACTGGTGCATCCCTCGTGTCCCTTAGCCTCCAGAACAACACAGCTGTAAGGTTCTTTGACAGTTGCTGGGTGGGATGGTGGAGGTTGAGTGTGATAGAGTGTCGCTGTCCATGTCACAGTTTGGTTTTGTCTACCTTTCTGTGCGTGTGAGTGCCTGGGTGTGGTTTTTGTCTTTGTTGCAGCTTGCTCATTTCTCGAGTCGAAGTCACCGGAAGAACCGAAAGATGTGAAAGCAGTGATGCTCCTTGTCTTTCGAAGTTGAACTCAGCACCTCTGAAGTTCCCGTAGTGCCCAGCGATTCCAAGGTTGATGGCTTGTCTCTCCTCCGAGAATTTGCAGCAGGCCTACTGAAACTGCGTGCAAAACGCAGAAGAGCAAGAAATATAAATTGGCCAGTCTTATCGTGCGGACTGTGTTCTTTCGTTTCGAGAAGGTTCAGATTGGGAAGCTTGTAGCCTCTATACTCTATACTCAGAGCTATACCAGGCCGCAGCTGCACACGGGCCAAGGCTGACACAAACCGTAAGCGGGACCGAAAGGTTGATTGCAAGGTCGTGGGGCTTTGCAAAAATCGCCTGACGGGGTTGCACGCGCATGTTCCTGGGACGGACGGAAAAACGAGGCTTGGAGGTGCTGACTCTAATGCGGCCTGCATGTGATCACTTTTGGAGCTTGATTGTGCGGCCAGGTGGTGCTCATTGGCGATCATCAGCAACTACGTCCCAAAGTCAACACCTATGATTCTGGGACAGCAAGTTGTGACCTTCAATCATTCCGCTTAGTTGGCTTTTACGACTTCTGGGAAGCGATCCCTTACCTGCGGTCTGAGTCTGGAATCAGCTCGAGGACAGGGCAAGAGTTACCAGCATGTTCCACAACCTGGCTAGGAGCCGTACAGTCGGCTACAGACGATAAAGTGTCGGAACAGAAGGTATCGAAGCAACACTAAGCTTGGAATCGGACGCTGCTTGGTGTGTTGTGATTACGCCTTCTTGGCACGGGTCTTTGCTTCAGGAGCTTCCGGCAGCGGTTTTCGACGAACCTCATGCAACGAACCGCTTCACACGGCTTGTAGCCTGTGGGACAATGACTAATTACAAATCGTGGGTACATCGCTTAGATTCTGTGTAAGATGCACATCGAATTAAAGCTGCTGGCCACTTGTAGAGCCAGCGCTGGGGAAGGAGGTATCCTTACATTGAAAGTGTGGGGTTGGTTGCGGGAAGTGTAAGAACGGGTGAAGGGCATTCCCTTCCCTTTCGTCTTCAGAGTTTCATATCAGAAGAAGTTGGTGTTTCGGACAATTTCTTGATGGGCTGGAGTTTCCAGGTTTGGGATGTTCTGTTCTTGGGGAGCTAAACTGTGACGCTTGCAGCCAGGATCTTTGTCGGAGGCACAAGTTTGATCTTTCGCTCTTCGAGCGCTTGGTCGTCTCCGGCTGCGACAGGGCCAAGCTGGTAACGCAACTGAGGCGGCCACTAGTTGATACGATTTCAGTATTACGATGACTGCTGTTATTTCCATGAGTTACTAGGATTACTATGTTCATCCCTTGTGCTCCGAAGCCGAACTTCGTGGCCTGTCGCTTCCCCCTCTGATGTGATGCTTTCAGCGGGTTGCGCAGGTCATCCGCAAGTCCCCAAGCTGTGAACTGTTCGAAGTCTGGCGGGTGTTGAAATGTTGTCTTCGTTGCAGCCTCACGTACGGGACTGTCTGCGAAGCTTATTAACAACATAAGACTGCAGGGTTTGAGGTCATGCCATTCCCCGCCGACTGTTGGCAGGATGCATCCCGACGTCTCCGATCTTGTTCGGCCATTCTACGACAGGCCTCGCATGAACTACATTATGCTTTAGTTCGTTCTCAGCTGCTGCGAGGCTTCGCGTCTCAGATTCATGAAGCTTCATATCCCCAGGCTACCCGCCTCCCGTGGATCTTGCAGGAGGTTAATGCGGATGTGGTTCTAAGTGCGCTCTCTTTCGGGTCAGTAGAGGAATTCCGGCTCGACAAACCGCATGTATCATGGGAACTGGCGGAGAGTCCAGAACTTTCACGAGAACATAAAACGGAGCCGACACGGATGTTTAGTGATTGCCGTGGCGCTTTCTCTGAAGGGTTGTTCAGTTCTACGAAACCATAAGACTTCCGCCAAGACCGATTTCGTTGACTGTGGCTGAAGTCACGTCGTCATCATTCGTCGTTCTCGCTGACGCCCCCTTCCGCGCAGGATCGAGGATCATGCGCGCGTGATGAACTACCCCATGATCCCAGGAGTTGCCGACAGGTTGTACTGGCTCAGCCATTCTCAGGAAGAAGCGTGGCTAAAGCTGTGACGGGGTTAAACTTTCGGGATTGGGGGTGAGGGAGCCGAGCTGAATTTGACAGTCCAGTGTGTGGGACGTGCAATCACTAGATGTAACACCGTTGGAATCAAAGGGCTTCAATACAGTTAATATGCAAGACAGCAGAAATTTCGAATCCGTGTCTCATGCAAGCAAAGGGGCAATAAATGAACCAATCTCTGTTGTTCCTTATCCGGCTTCTAGCTCTAAACTCTAGACATGGCAAGGAACGGAGATGGATTTCGAACTGTTGGAGTAAGCCTGTTGGGTTCGTGCGCGTCCAAGGCCAGTGTAGGACAACAGGGAGTCGATCGTCAAGCATGCAGTTGGGAGTTGGGATGAATGAATCCAGATTACAATTATTCTGCTAAATGGGGCAAGAACCGCAAGCTCTACTTGTGACCGCCTCGGAGCGGCTGGAGGTTTGCATGGGTTGACGGGAGCTGAGGGTGCTGCTCGCATGAATCTCGTTCGCGGAATATCCTGAATACCTAGTATAAACTCAACTGTTACCTTCGCGACCTCGATTGTGTTTCGTGTTGCTCAGGAGGACAGCTGGGGAAACCCTCAGCAGCATGGATGCATTCGAGAAGGATCAGGATTCGGGTTTGGATCACGGTCTTCGGTCAGAAAAGCACTGTAGTTAGGAGGCTATGTGCAGGGTGTGACATGGGTTTTGGGTCTCAGGGCTGTGGAATTTAGGTGAGGATTGGGGTCGTCGGGTTGAAGACGTTCTTGCACGGCCGTGGTTTGAAGATGTTCGCAGCACGCCATTTCTTGGAGGCACGAAACCTGAATGGCTTTCTGCACTGTAGTCAGAGTGAACATGAAGAAGCTCTGACGCTCCAGGCCTTTTACCTACCCGTACTGCAAGCAAGAGCTGCAGTAGTTTGGCTTTCCATTGCAAGCAGGGGCAACCCCCGAGTCCTCGCATCGTCCAACTTTCCCAGGATGCTGAGCAAAGTCAACAGCCACGAGGCGAAGCTGGCAGTTCGCCTTGCGCAGCATCTGGTGTACAACGGCAGCTCGCCCCAAAAGAGACAGGACGAATTTATTTCGTGACAGAAAAGGCAAAGTCTAAGTGTCAACCCAGCCCGACCGGCCAGCTCCTTTTGCAAGTGAGGGAGATGAGGAGGTCATGGCAATTTAACCCGGGCCTTGATACTGAAACCCTAAACAGCGTAGTATATGGGCTTGTACAATCTGAAGAGGGTTTCGGCGCATCTTATGCCATACTAGTAACTAGTATAGGACTACAAGGAAATGCTATTGGTAGTTCTGCCGGCTGCCTGACTTAACCCAAAGTTGTATCAGAAGATGCTCGCCTGACAAGCCCGAGACCTGCCACAGCCAAGGAATCGACAAGGGTCGCATCACTCTTTTGACCCCGTACCTGGGACAGAAGCGACACCAAGCAGCAGAAGGCTTCATCTTGTCGGAGTGTAAACTGTTTTGGAAGCTTCAAACCTTGCGATCAGGGGCCTGCAATGAGCAGAGCTCAGAAGCCCGGCATCCTCGCCTTGGTAGTATGTTTTCCGGGGGAAGCCGAGACAGAGGGAGAGCTAAAGATTCCGTGTTTAAACGCGGCCGAAACTGAGATGTCAGTCTGTCATGGCCAGCTCAGGAGAGATCAAGAAGCTGCTGCCCCGTGAGCTCATGAGTTCGTATGCGCTCCGGACAGAATGTTTTGACCGTGACTTCCGAGTTGTGTTTGGGGTTGCAACTGAACGGTCAACGCCCCATTGCTTCACCGAGACAGCGAAGTCATCAAATCCAGCCCCAGAGATCCAATTCAAAGCCTGTCAAGAATTTCACGTGTCGCTATGTGGGTTCCTACAGCAGCCGGAAGGCGAGCCTTCACGGCGCCGGAAAATCGTGAGACCCGATGACGCTTTCCAAAAATCATTCAGACCTTGGGACCCACTAACTAGCTTTTCCCGGAAGTTTCGCAAGCAGCCGGGCGAAGGTCAGTGCCGGTGGCGACGTGCAAGAGGAGCAGCCCAAAGGCAAGGGCAAGAAGGGCAAAGACAAGGGCAAGGAGCGACATATCCGAACTCCCGCATTTCCTGTCATCGTAACAGGTTTGTTTCTTGTGCGGGTTTGGGGTGGGTGGCATCGCACAGGCGCCACCTCCGTCCTCATGCTGTTGCAAAATTCCTATACTCCCCAAAACCACAAACTCTACATTCCCAAAGCCTTACTTTTGCGATGGAGCTTTAACTATTGGTGTATCTTCCTGGGATCATTGATGCAAAGTGCGGTGGTGCTTGGGTCTATCATAGTAGATAGTATGGCTGGCAATTGACATGAAATCTGCCGGATTGCTGTGTTCCAAGCTCTTGCCGCTTCAAGGACTGAGCATGCGGAGAAAGAACTGCTGTAAGCGGAATAGACCGAACAAGCCCTTGACCTGCCAGGACAAGGGGAAGGGAAAGGGCAAGGGACAGGGCAAGCAAGGCAAAGGCAAAGCTGATGGAAGCTCTCGGATGATTCCGGGCGTCCGGATCGTCACCATTGACGACTACCAGGGTGAAGAAAACGACGTCATCATCCTATCCCTGGTCCGAAGCAGCTCAGATTGCAGCATAAGCCGTCAAGCAAGAAGCATGTCTCCGGAGGTGCGTAGTTCAGTGCCCGATAGCATCGTATGTTGCAGCTCATTCACAGTGTAAGCTTTTTGCAGCAGCTTTCCTAACAACCTTGCCAGGCAACCCCAAGAACATCCTCGGCTTCTGTTCCATCGAGAATCGTCTGATCGTTGCTCTGTCCCGAGCCCGGCATGGCATGTATGTCTTGGGCGACTGGTCCAACTTCGAGAAGGCCGGATGTGGCTACATACACAATACATACATGCATACATACATACATACATACATACATACATACATAGATACATACATACTATTGTACATGCACGCATACATATGCACGCACATGGCACGCACGAGTACTTCGTGTTTCGTTATTGTGTTCATCCAGGCATGTAAGACAACAGGCCCGTTTGCAATATGCAGCTCTAATAATTCTTATACCTGCTTGTAGATGCATAGTTGTACGTTATTACTTGCGTAATTATTTAAGTTTGTTGGTTCCTAGTTTCTGGGCTCGTATGGAATGGCTTGTTTTGTAATGATGTGCTCCATTATGTTTGGGTCTGCAGCAGCCTGATCTGGTCTGTCACTCGTGTGCTCCTATGGTTATGCAAGTGTGGGTTTCCGCCTGTGAGAAGGGGAGTGGATGTTTGTGCTTGCGTGCTTTCCTGCGTGCACAAAGGTGGGAGTACATGAACGGATGCGGGTGAAGATACTCACAGAATTAATGCGTGTATGAAAGTTGAACTTTGAGGCTTGGCCTTGCGAGCAGGGATGCTAGGGCAATAATCTTGTTGCATCAAAACGTACACCAGCATCTCCTTGGCCCATCGCGCCAGGACGACAAGTGGTTCCAAGTCATCAGCAAGCTGGAGGACAGACACCGCATTGGCAGCTCGCTCAACCTCCGTTGTGCCAAACATCCAAGAGATGATGGTATGGTGAAGACAGCGGAAGATTTTGATCGCAAAGCCCTCCATGGTGGATGCCAACGAGATTGCGACACATTGCTGCCCAGATGCGGGCATCGCTGCCACCTAAAATGCCACCCCTTCGATCCCGAGCACAAGGACCCACTCAGAGCTTCGAAGCAACCATGCAATGTTCAGCTTCCATCTCTCACTGCAAGGATGTCGTGTGCAACAACTTTTGCAGCAGGCCTTGGCCGTGATGTCTTGATTTGCATCCATGCCCCTCACGACACCCCAACTCTAGCTTGCACAACGCTCTCTGCTGAAGTACATCGGCTTTTGTTTTGGTGTTCTGGGCACTTGGTTGTTGGACTTGGTGCATTGGGTTGGGCTGACCAATGACAGTTTACCATCCGCTTTGGCAGGCCATCCATAACGTGACGGCTCGAACGAAGGGAGCGAGAGCGAGTGTGAGTGACACGGAGTTCAAGCAACAGGGAGCAACTGCACAGTCCCAGGTTCTGCTACTTTGTGGAAGAACCCAAAAGTCTCGACCCCCTTCGGATTTGTAGGTTTGGGAGCTTCATCACAAGCTTAATTGGACCCAGAATCTTACATATGGGCTGGCCTTGCCCGCACCGAAAGATAGAACTGTTCGCTGCAACGCCGTGGATGGACAAGGTAGAACGGTCCGTTGCCCGACTTGCTAGTATTTCCGAGATACTACCCACTCACCCACAAGGGAGCAGTTGCAAAGTCAATCTGGAGTCTCGGGGTTTCAAAGGCTGCCGTTGTTTCGTGTTCGTTTGCCTGTGCAAAAAACTTTGTGTGCATACATCGCCGCATCGGGAAGTAAGACTGCTCCGGATCCTTACTCTGATTCAAGTTGCTACATGTGGTTGCTGCTGGGAGACTCCAGAAAGAAAGGCTCATATGGTGCCATGAACCGTACGTAACATGGAGGCCTTGGGATCGGAGTTGAGGGCGTGCCATTTCAGCCTCCGGTGGCTTCGCTTCTTCGCTCATGTAGGACATTGGGCACAGGGATTGTAAGCCTTTTCTTGCGTGGCAGGCCGCGCCCTCCGGGCTGTACCCACGAATGCAAGAGGCTTTGCAAGCTCCTGGGCTGCAGCTGCAGCAAGACTATAATAACGTAGAATATCAATGTAGAAACCGTTAGTGAGCACAGACCAGGCCTTGGGCGCATTTGGCCGAGGCCTTCGTTGTTTTGGGATGTTTGGCCAAAGCTCACTTGGTGCTTGCATCGTTTGACAGGTAAGTTCCCGAAGCCACACAGACACACGCACAGAGAAGGAAACTCCCGCAGTGCATGGACTTTCACAGATTTGACGGCCTCAACCTTGATTGTCCGCGGCTTTTGTGTTCCGTTGCATGAGGATGTCGAACACACACCTACACATCTAGCGAAGTGCTGAATGGCCTTACGCAGGGCTGTGGGTTCTTGAGTTTTGAGGTTCCCAGAAACTCCAACGTCCCACAGCAAGGGCTCCTCCTACAAAGCTTAGGAATAGCCTTGATTGAGGGATTGTGGATTTCCTGGATCTTAAGTCCTGTCTTGCGGCCTCAGCGGGTGCAAACAGCGAGTGCAAACGCTAGCACAGATTCCCGGTGGGCACATAGAAGATTTGCTCAAAATGCGGGATCAGCAACTCCAATTTGTTGTGGGATCTTCGTTAAATGTAGCCGAGGTTATAAGAGACACCAAAGGTACACCTAGTGAGTTCAAGGTAGTCTCGTTGACTTCAGGAACTGTCCCGGCGAGCGCCCAAGCGACCTGTGCCCAAGCGACTCAACTGAGCATAGTTGAAAGTTAGAAGGTCCCCCCCCATTTGGGACAGTTGTTCGGCCAGCCACACCGGCACTGGCCAGTAAATGTACATGGTTTCGGGGATAGGGAGGACTTAACGAACTAAGTCTAAGGGATGGGAGTCTAAAGCAGAGCCCTTTACCAAAGCTCTGCCCCTCTGGCGCAGACTGACTGGAACTGCTGTTATCTCATTCCTGGTCGTTTCAAGCTTTCCTTTCTGTGTGGCTGTTTATGTCGCTGGGCTGCTCGCTTGCCTATGGCAATACAAAGATTACCTCTGAATGAAGGGCTTTACGATATACTAGTTTGCGAGCACCTCTGGCTTCGTGTGTGGCCTGGTCAGGCGAATCGTCGAGCTGTTAACATAAAAGTTTGCGATGGAAGCAACAGGGTCTGGAGTGCAAGACAGGGACCCAGATAACAAGTGCTCTTCACCCCGAGTTGATGTGTCGTATGAGGGGGAAGAGCTTACACTTGCGGCGCCTGCTGCGTACCTCGTTCGGTGCCGAACGTCACACTCAACTAGGCTGCACCAAAGACGGCTCTTTCAAGCTCAGGCAAGTGCCCGGAGTGGGTTGAAGCCTTGCTGCCGTGTGGACATCGTCAGTGGGAACACTGCCATCAGGCCTTGGCTCCCCTTCCCGTCCGAAAGTAAGGATCGGGAGTGAAGGCCCTTAGCAGCAACACGGTTGAAGCCTGCCGACCTGCCAGAATCGACAGCAAGATGCTGGGGATAGCCTGCCTTTGTTTGCTGTCTTCTAGAAGCACGCCAAGCTGAGAACTTTTCCGAGGTTACGCGTGACGGCGTAAAAGCACCAAGTACTGTCACAGCTAGTCAACCGCTGAGACACTCAAACTCTTGATTTTGACTCTATGCGCCGGCAAAGACCTTTCGTGCGGTAACCCCAGAACTGAGAAGATGTAGCGCCGAGTTTCCAAAGATGTTCAGAGTTGGGCTTCTGGATTCCCGGGAGACCTCGCCATTTTGGCAGGTTCAGACGCCAGAGCTACGTGCGGAAGTCTTCTGCAGGAAGGGTTCCACTCCTGATTCGCACTTGGGGTGTTCAGTGTTAGCAACTGTTCGTGAAAAATAGGAATGATTTCCGGGTCGGAGCATCTACATAAAACGCAGCAGAGTTTTGGAACTTGGGACGGAGCATGCCGCTGCCCATCACCCACTTTCGCAGATCATGGCCCGACGACGCACGTCAACAGTACTGCCACATGTACACACATGAAGCGCTTTCTAATTAACCAATTAGTTGTACAGGCTTCTCGTCGTGTGCCTCAGCCCGGCCGCAATTGAAGAGGGCTTGCGAATTCAACCGAGACGCCGTCACGGGGAGCAGGCTGTAACAACAGACCTGCGGAAAAGAAGAACAGGCAAAGACAAAGCGGCGGATAAACAGGCGGGCGTGAATTGGTCCAGAGGAATGAGGACGGAGGGGGTCACCTGGGCCAGCATTAGGGGGGTTTGGGCCGGTGGGCAGGATATAAAGAGGATGGGAAACGGGGGAGTTTTGATGGGACCGCTTCGGCTTTGTTTCTCGAAATTGTCTGCCGCAGCCACTGTTGAATCAGAAGGTAACTGGGACTGAATATGAGATGAACAAGCACTGGTAACGCTCTCCAAGCTTCCTCAAGTCACCACGTTCCTTACCTTGTCGAATGCCGGTAGCCTCATCATCTGAGCGCTTGTGCTTCAAGCTCTGAGGTCACACCCCGAGTTTTAGATTCTAAGCCGTCCAAAGCAAGCGTTTGATCAACCTCCGTCCGACTGCACGGACCTAGAAGGACTGAAGTGGAAGTCACACTGCCCTGTGGCCATCAACTGAAAACTACGTGGCGCAGCAGCAATGAGTCGAAAATGTGTTTCTTGCAGGCCCATGAACTGAATTTTTGTGGATTGAGCGGATTGGGTTTTTTGCAGCTTTGGAACTCAGATTTTGACTGGCTTGGGGCATTGCAGTCTGAAGTCTGGCCGCTACTAAGGGCGTATTAATTGCACAGATGATGTGTGGTGACGACGAAATCCGTGCCGAGGAAGTTGGCTTCTCAACCTCTCACCCCAAGATGGCCAAATGATCCAGCATGTTCTGTAATAGCGCTATGGGTCAGTAATAGCGTAAGGCAGGCAGTAATAGCGCAAAGGTTATGCGCGTAGCAGTGGGTGGTGCTGCATCGTT
>CAJNJA010006589.1:0-16789 GCA_905231915.1 Symbiodinium necroappetens
CGGGCCCCGCCTCATACCAAAGAGTACAAAATGTGCTCCGAAGATGATTATGGCCACCTTATATAAAATTCTTAACCGCTCTTTTGGGCAACCTCCCAGCAGGGCGGCTTCGGCACCAGGTGAACCACGGGTCGGGGTCCTTGGGCTTTTGTCGACCACCATCTGATATCCCCAAAGTTCCCAGTCATCCTTCGAGCTCACAGTCTGGAAAGCGTACTTGTGCAGTTCGGACAGGCAGGAGCACTTGTCCTGCAGGTGGGCATACATGTCGCGCTTCATTCAGGAGCTCTTCGATCGTTGGGAGGCACTCTGCAATGTACAGTACGTCTCCCGCAACTTCCATAGGCCCTTCGGCGACTGACGGTCTGCTGCCAGCCAGACGCTGCCATCCATTGACCACGGCAGCTGCAGGTCTCGTGGCGAACAGAGTCGCCCAACGAAAAGGAACTGGAGAGACGCGACGGACTGTGCAGTCTGTCACGTCTCCAGCGTCAAGTGTTGGGCGACTATGTTCGCCGCAAAACCCGCAGCTGCCGTGGTCAACGGCAGCGATTCGATCTCTGCGTTCGGCAGGACAGCGATCATGGGCATCGGCACTACAGCCGTGACCTGAGGCTCTTCTTCCTCTTCTGAGGCACTCCTGACCAGGGCATCGGCCACTTCGGCCTTCACAGTAACCGCAGCCGCACCAAGCTGTTCGCTTGTGGCTGCGACCGTCCGCTCAAGTGCGAGCCTGGCAAGGCTAGAAGAGCTTGCCGCGCACCCAAGTCCCAGGAGTCCTCGTGTCTGTCGAGCTAACTCTCCGTGAGCTCCCTGCCATGCTCTGAGACCTCGGAGCCGTCACCGACACCGCCCAGCACCTGGATCCGAAGCCTCGATGGATGCTTTGCATCATGAGGCGCTGTTCTTTCTCCTCCTGTGTAGCCGGCCCTCTCTGCCATGCAGCTCTTCCTGCATGGCTTCAGGCAAGCCCCTTGCCTACCGAACAAAAGAGAGTCTTCAACCTACAGGTGGCCCCGAGGTTCCTGCACAGATGCTTACAAGTCGTGACTCAAGGCGACAGCTCTCCATAGCTGGAACACGTCACATGCACATGGAATGACAGCTGCATAGGACCAACAACGGAACGGAAGCGCGACCAAACTGAGGGAGGGCATCCGCAGACTTGGGGCTCAGGCTGCATGCAAAAGGGGTTTGTCATGGTTTGTCTGAAGGGGGCCCGGCACAATAAAAGCAAGATCGGCCTCCCTTCTAGAAACTTCCAAAGACCATGCCGCCTGTGCTGGCAAATCATAATGTTTTCCACCACCTCGTGCCCGTTTTGGAGGAGCAACAAAAACTGTTATCATGAGGCTCCGCACTTTCTGCGAGTAACTCGCAGGAGGTGTGCAGCTGCATGATACTGAGTTCAGAGCTTCCGAGAGTTGTGGGGGAAGGTGCCAGAAAACACAACGCACAACTCCCGTGTCCGCATGCGGATCCGGCCACCTAGGCGACGAAGGTTTGGGTCTTCCGGGTCCGGATTCGGGCTTCCGGTCGCGCAAAGCCGAAAAGAAGAACCTGCAGCACCAGCGGCACCGGCAACGTCGCCGACAGCGGCGGTAGCAAAGGCCAACATCAGTGGCTGTGGCTGGCAAGCTCGTCAATCTATCATCCACGACTACCTCCAGCAGCAGCGGCGGCAGGAACGAGAACAAGACCAAAAGCATCTTCCTTTGACATCGACATGAGCACAACTGCAAACCTGGAGTATAGCATCGTGGAAAGACGGAATACATGGACTACCCCTGCATCGTACCACCACCACATTATAAAAGGGAGCCTGCCCGAAGACAATTCAGTGCAGTGCTTGCTCGATCTTGTCCATGTCCTTGTCACTCACGGGAGCGGCCTTGCCAGCGGGCGGTCTGCAAAGCCCATCGGAGGTTGGTGGTACTCTAGGCAGTTAGGTGGTGAACCTCCATGCTCGCGACCTTCTGAGGGTATCCAAGGCCCACGCCATGTCTTCGATCTGCCCAACAATGTACGCCGCAGCCTTTTTCGTGCGGCTGGGCTCTGGCTCTTGACGTCGAGTTGTGGAAAATGCCTTCTCCATGCCGGACTTGATCTGAACAGGGTTGGCTCCCCCGACCTCTGCGCCCACGCGAAACATGGTCGGCACTCAGATGTGGGTGAAATGAGGCGGCGGCAAGCTGTTTCATTCCACTCTTCACCATGGCATGAGCCAAGATGGTGGCGGTCCTGGGGCGCGCAACCAAATAAAACGGCACTAACAGGACGCTGCGAGACTCTATAAGAACTCCCCTGTTTGCACGCTAGGTGACGTGGTACCATCTCCCGCCACGTCGTTCGTCTTCGCTGATGCCTGCCTGATCAGCTGGACGCCGGTGTTTTCCACCTGGTCCACTGCCAGGATGACGGATGCATACGGATCCCACGCTTGCAGACTTTGTAACTGCCTGATCCTCCAGCTCGATTTCTTTGGCGATGGTAACACCTACACTTCAAGAAGCCAGGGCAAACCTGTCGCCTCCGAGAAAGCCGAGACTGACGCCATCGTTCACGATCTGCGGCGCAGAGAACTCACCCTGCACAAGTGCACGAGCAGCCAAGCATGTCGCAGCACAACATGATGGATCATGCCCGACGCAGGGCTCAAGAACAGACAGGCTCTTGCGCACCCCCAGCATCGATGCCTTGTCCAGGAGGACGTTCCGCCCTCTCGGTCCGAGAGTCACTGCCACTGTCTCTGCGAGCTTCTCGATGCCACGCATCAACTAGGCAAGTCAACCAGGCATGATGTGAGACATCACGAGTACAGTGTAGGCTGCCCCCAGCTCACTAATGCTGCACTTCAACATCACCGAGGCTGATGCATTTTTGCGGCCGTCCTCCCTGTACAAGATTTTTCTCGCCTGTCACATTAAACCGAAGATGTGCAGATTTTCGGAAGCCAACACATCTTAACTTCCTCATAACCCCTGTCTTTCAAACTCAATGAATCTGAACTCATTCACAAGGCATGATGTTTCATCACTACACGGGGGCACCTTGGCCTCTCGCACCGTCCTGGCTCGAGTCGAGATCCTGAAGCACTCCGCAGGGCAAAAAGGCGAGAAGCCCCTATTCCCAGTCCACAAGGTCATCACATGCATGAGACCCCAACAGTAGAAAGACACAGACAGACTTATGAAATTGTTGCCACCGGCTCTACGGAGTCGTGTTTGAGTTTCCTGTCACCTGACACCTTCAGCGGCTCGCAGTGAGCCCACACCAGCTGGGTCTTCGGCAAGGCCATAGGCATTGCCACATGCGCAATTGTACAGTTTCAGAGTGGTCGCGCCCGCTCTGGGTCTTCACCATCCTTCAGCTTCGTCTTGGAACCCTCCGAGTCCCAATGGAGGCAGCGCACCACTAGCAACAAAATGCTGTCCAACAAGCTGCTCGCCACGGAATCTTGCTGCAGAATACTTCGCCAAACAGATTCAATGTACGACCCGGACAATAGAGACGACACTGCAACAACAAACAGGCCAAAATGAACCATCACGCAGCACATGGTTCAACACGCATTGACAAGCTCCTAGACAACTCGCAGAGGTCCTCTGTCTGCGACTGGCAACTAGTACCTTGCACAGGGGGGACAACACCAACCCTCTCCCCTCGCCGACCCGACCGTGACGGAAGCCCCTTCGAAAGAAAAGCCGAGGGAAATGCGGCTGCAGCACCGGCACTGAGCCCGGCGAGCCGGAAGCAGGCATTCGAGGATGCCTGCGAGCCGTCGCAGGGAGTCGCAGGCCCGAGAGGATCTGCTGCCCGGCATACGGAATTGGCCTCACCAGCTGCAGGCGTGGCAGGCGTGGCCGCTTGCCTCCATGAAATGGCGCGGGAGAAAGCAACACAAAAGAGCGGAGGGCTGCATAGGGCTCGGCCTCGAAGGTGCGGGTCTCTGGGCCACTTGGCCTGAAAAAACCGCTGCCGCCGCTCCGATCGCTCCGCTCAAGGCTGGCAGGCAGAAGGCTGGGGCGCCGACGACTGGGAAGAACCTGACGCAACGCAGTCACACAGTCAAGATCTCTCGGGTCCGGTGCTCCGCCTCTGCCGGCACGGCGAACACTTGCGCCATGTCTGCAGCCATGGTTCCTGACAGCGTGATGAGAGCCGGCTCCCAGGCGAGTGGATGTTTCTCCAGACAGCGGGCCTTGAGCTTGGCAGTCGTCTGCCGATGCTGTGGGAGGTATCACAGCTTGAGGCAACGCATCAACCGCATGACTCCGCATGACACACATGCACGCACGCGCGCAGACAACGAGTAGCACCATGCTGCCGGCCCATCATGCCAAGTGCAAAAAGACAACACACCGTCCTCCCATTTTGTTCTCATAAGATGCACGATGATGCACATAGCAGGGACAGGTTGACCCCGCTGTCGCATCCAGAGTATGTACACGGGCCAAGCCGCAACTATGCCTTCCTGATGAAGTGCCGAACGTCTTGCTCAAGCCGCATAGCCTCAACCAGCCTCCCAGCCGGGAAGAGTTCTGCTATGCAGGTCGAGCCAGTAAACGAGCCTTCTGCCGCAGGTATGCATGCACACCATCCACCTCGAAAGGCCCAATGAGTCAGAGGACCAGGTTACGCTGCTTTCTGGCCGCGGGCCAAGTCTCGATAGCCTCGGGGAGTAAGCCCCGATTGGCTCAGGTATTCCTCCGATGTGAATACCATACCGGGCCGAGTGCTCACAACAGCCGTGTTCTTGTTTTGCCAGGCCTGCGAGTAAGCCTCGAAGGCGCGAACCGGTTTGATTCCGAACTTCCTGGCCCGGGAGTTCTTTCGCGTGAAGCTACCCATTTCCGATGTCCTTAGGGTGTGTTGTCAGTTGGGCTTCTTGAATCGTTCTGCGAGGTCTCAATACTTTCGTAGCAACAGGCGAAAATGCCAGAGAGTGCGCCGTGGCTTCCAGCTTCTCCCCGCCTGGCTTCGCTCATGACATCCCACCAGCGCTGCCTTGACAACGGCAGCTAGAGCATGAAGGCGCACACAGTTGCATCGCTCTTCCGGGAAAGGAGGCGTCCGAGGGGAGACAGAAAGTTGGGAGACTTACTGAGCCCGACGAGCAGCCTTGCTGTTGCAGAAAGCGCCAGCTTGGGGCAGTCACGTGATGTCGAGCATCCGGTCAAGGTAGAACTGGGCACGCGAAGTTCTACAAGGCAGTGAGACTAGAAAGGATGGCGCCGGCCTCCTTTCCTGCTTGGTCAAACTCTGCATATTTCTCCCCGAAGGACACAAGCTCGCGATGCTGGCAGGTGCACAAACGACTTCAACCCACAGCTCGCAATGTGACGGAGGCTTGTGGAAGTGCTACATGGACGGCTGCCTCATCTACCAGCTTTGTATACTCCGCCTGTCGTGCACATGGGACGAAGGAGGTCATCCCGACTGATACAGCTAAAGCCCATGGCATGAGTGCAAGAACGTCTAAGTCTCTTTCTCGACAAGTCAAGACCCGCCTCCAGCATCTCTGTCCCAGCTACTCCTGTGAAGCTCTCTTCCTGCTGCACAAGGTCAGGTAGACTCCAACTACTGACACTATTAATAATATCAATAAGATTATTGACACTATTGTCTCAGGCCGCAGCTGTGAACGGCAGCACTCGGGGCGCCCGAGGCTGACTGAGCAGGGAAACGGACAGGATGCTTTTTTTAGGCTAGCAAGACCGCTCAAGTTCATCTGTCTTCTTAGCATAGGCTCAAGAGCCAAAGACTCCGCGAGTGCTGTTCCCAGTGCCTGGGGCATGCTTGGATAGAAAAGTTGTCGTGCAAGGTTTGCTGAGCGAATTTCTTCCCCGAACAGTGTCATGTCTCAATATTTACAGTCGCGATTGGGTCTCTCCCGCCAGCTCATGGGGGCAAGCGACTTGGCCGTGAAAGCACTCGAAGCCCCGCAAACAAAGTAGCGAAGCATTGTGGTAACAGTGCATGCAGGACGGTGAATCCCGTCAGTATATTGACATGGGGCGAGCGATATTGAGGGTGGTGCTCTCAAAGAGGCGGGGAAGCATTCTGATAATCCCGCCTGTACATGGGACAACGATGATGGAGGTGGTGTTCTTGGTAGTGTCCTGGTAGCCTGCTAGTGGCTTCTTGTTGCTCTTGAGGTGGCTTGCTGGTGGTCTCACGGTGGTTACCTGCTGAACTCGTGCCGGTCATAAAATTGCCGAGTGGGACCCTGGTTCTGCTGGCCAATTTACGAGCATGTTGTTGATCTCTCATGCGGCGAGCGTTGCCATGCACTTGAGGCTTCTCGGCAGGGCCCTGCAGCGCGGCGATAGTCAAATACTTGGAACACTGGGCACGAAGGGCACGTGCGGGTTGCGTGCGGGGTGCTCGTGATGCACTTGCTCTACGAAACTTCACTGCTTAGATTAGATATCTATGCTGGCATAGTAACGTTCATATTTGTATCTGTGCTGCGCTCGAGGCTCTGATCTTACCTAGTCTTCACTGTTCACGGTCGCATGCTCACCCACGAGGGTGTCCCTGCAAGCTGAAGGAACATGTGAAAGGCGTCTCTTGACTTGGTTGCGTCCGTCCGCCTCACCATGCCGGGACCTTGGGGCGACAGCAACGGGCTTGTGGGTGGCCGAACTAAGGTTGGCGCTGACGACCTGGCCTTTAGCTGAGGCAGGAACCGGCGGGCGCTGATCTCGACAACGCCACGGGATCCACACCTTTCACGTCATCACGAGTCCCAGGACAGGAGCTGTAAGCTTTCAGTCCCGTCCTTCCGGGGGCGGCGGTACCATCATCCCATCGGCCTCTGCTAAGATGCCTGCGCCCTTGCAAAAGCAAATTGCTAATGTTGGTTTTCTGCAGCTTGCAATGTCCCCTGAGCCTCGCCTGCCAACTTGTCATCTTCTCCACCTCGCATCTGCGAAATGCTGTGATTGTTCACGATACGACCCGCTTGCATAGCACACTGTGAAGGAGGGCTGGAGAAGCTGCCAGCAAGCTGCATCTTGACCGGTTCTCATTCTCACATAGTGCAGAACGCGTTGTGACCACGACAGCAAAAAAGAATCCACACCATAACAAGAAATATTGACACCACAACAGAAAAACTACTTTACCACGACAGCGCATAAAAACCTCACCACGACGAGGCATGAAAACCTCTCCACGACAAGGCATGAACACCTCACCACGACAAGGCATCAGCAGCAGCAGCAGGACACCAGCAGCATACCAGCATCAGTAGCACACATCAGCTGGTCTTTCGGTGCGGATGCCTCTGAACTGGTCGTTGGGGGGTTGAGGGGGGGGAGGAAGTGCGGGAATCACCATTTTGCCATTTTCATACCCTAAACCTCCAAAATAGCGACTGCCCCGCGTGTGGCAGGAGACGGGGGGGACATGCGGGGAGAGGAGGGTGGGGTGGACGGGCGGGAATCACCACTTTGCCATTTTCAAAACCTAAATCCTCCATGTGGCGGGAGAGGCGGCTGGGGCGGGGTGCGGGCACGTCACCATTTCGCAACTAAATCCTCCAAAACAGTGATTCCGCCGCGTGGGGCGGGAGAGGCGGGTGGGGGCTTCGCCCATCCCTCAGAAGTCGCAGACACGCGGAGAGCGACAAAAGAAAAAGAAGAGAAGGAAAGAGAGACGAACGAGAGAGAGAGAGAGAGGAGACAGCAAAGCCCTGCGCGAGCGCCACCAGCAGCATCACTGCGACCACAAAGCGTGCCATGGCTGCAGAAGATCAGGAAATGAGGGGAATGCGAGGCAACTTGAAGCTTGAAAGCGCTGTCCAGGATGCAAAGAGAATACAAAGCCCGAAGTCTAGTTCCCCGACCCCACCAAACCATCAAAAACCGGCGGCTCATTCCCCCGCATGGGCGGGCGAGGCACGTGGGGGAGTCACCGCTTTGCAAGAGTTGTGCCATAGAAGTGTTAAAATGGTGATTCCCGCGCGTTGCCCCGCTTACACGCGGGCGAAGCACTATTTTGGAGGAACTGGGCTGTGAGATGGTGATTCCCGCTTGTAGAAGCACCCCGAATGAAGCAGAGTTACATCCTAATCGTGTGTATGATCGATTAAGTTCTCAAAGTTCTCAACGCTAGCAGTTCTCAACTCAAATCCACACGAGCGCACGCTGCTTGGGTTGAGCCCAAACCCCTCCCAGTGTAAGAAAAAGCATGTTGTTGTGGTTGCAAAGCCTGTCAGTGTGCACCTAATTGCCGAGGTTCAGGCCGTACGTGCTCCAGGGGCCCCCCGTTCTTGGGCCTGCAACTCCATGACAAAGTAGGCCTCCAGCACCTCCCCGCATCTTCGCCCAGCACCCGCAACATTCCTCGCGCCGGCTCTCATCTCCCACCTGGAAGTCAGCCGATGTCTCCATGTTGTCCAGGAGTGTCTTCAGCCGCTCTCCCTGCAAACTCGCTTAAATCGGTGACTGATGGGCTACAGCTCGAATGGGCTGGCCTGTAGCTTCAGATCGTTTCCCACCTCATCACAACAAGGTCGAGGGGCTGGGCGATTCAAGATTGAACTGAAAAAACCTGCCTTTCTTTGTTGTCGTGGATCAGGCCGCACTCCTGCACCATGTTCGACATCCGGGGAGCGGGAAAAGACGCGCTGCGGAGGCCTGCTGCGATCTGTTGGGCGAGAGTGGCAAAGTCACCTGGAGATCCGGATAGAGAGCTTTGCGCGTGCAGCGAGCCCCTGAAGGCATCTATTGCGCTCATTGCCCTGCGGCTTCTCCAGTCACGGCTGACTTCAAAGCCAAGTTACCTGCTTTGTCAGCAGCGATCATCATGACCGTGGCCATCTCTTTCTCAAAGTTCCCCCGGACCTCAAGCTGCTTGACAAAGCACTGCTGAAGCACTTCGGCAGCTGCAAGGCCAGCGAGCACAGGGGAGCGCCATGGTCGCAGAGCGCAGCGGACAAGCAGGGCCCACCGGAAGCACCTCGGCTGCAACTTCGACACCCTAGTGGCCCCGGTGCTTTCGTCAAAAAGACAGGGCCCGGCACGTGTTCCAAGTCAGTTTGAATCACGTTTTCTGCTACAGCAGCCCGTGAGAAGCCTCGAAGGAATCTGATTCTGGCAGCCAACAAAAACCGAGGGCCTTGAGGCCACCTCGCTGTCCCCACAGACGACTGCCCACATAGTTCTCAAGCCCAGCCTCAGTAATGAAGGCTCATGAGACTGCGTGCGGTGCTTCCTTCTGCAGGCTTGGCACCCCCGCTCCAAGCAACAGCATCAAGGGTATACCTAAGCGCGGAGATGGCGTGGGTCCATGCTCCAGGGCATCATCTTGACGGCTCGGGCTCACACCGCATCTGGCACGAGATAGCTCTCGTCGCCCCATGGCAGGAAGTCGCTAGAAGCTGCCCCAGGCCCTTCGCCGGTCTTGCGACAATAACACTTGCTGCTTGGCTGGCTCTGGCTCGCAACTCTGCCCTGTGATGCTGTCAAGGCTGCGAAGGTTTCAAGGTCTGAATGGAAGCACCAAGTTGGACAGCAAACCGCAGGCTCGCTCGGTTCAGGCTCCAAAACCACACTTTCAACTCAGTTTCCGATGCTCATCATCTTGGCTGTCGTCGAGTTGCTTCACTCTTTGCACCTCGTGCCTTACGAGTTAACACAGCCAGAAGAATTACCATAGACCGCACACTGGGGATTGATGGCTGTCGAGCCGCCACAGGTCATCCTCCAGCTGTTTCAGGACGGAGTCGATGACCTGCAAGACTGGCTTCTGGGCACTTGGGCGATGTGTCACAGTCCCTCGCCTCATCCGACGGAGCCGTCTGCAGCTTCTCACTCTCCTGTCCAGCACATCCGAATTCGCTCACGCTGCCTGCTGCTGCTAGATACACTCTTGGCCTGCCTGCACAGGATTCCCGAAGGTCTGGTGCGTGACGTCTGGCGGCAAGGGAAAGAGGAGGTGGACAACAAAGCTCAAAAAGCGGGCAGGGATGACCAGACAGCTCTTTGGAGCCCAGAGCCTGCCAGAGTTGGACACGAGGGTCACGAAATTCCGCTGAGCTCAGTTTCAGCCTTTGCCGTGCGGAATAGGCCCTGAGCCGGTACCCCCTCGAGGCCCCCTAGAGCCTTCAGGCAAGTCTTTGGCAGCACCTTTCTGCCGCCTTTCGGAATGGCCTCTCAGCACTCGCAGAATGGCATGGCTAGACCAGCTCTTTAGAGTAGGTTGAGTAGGGCTTCTTGTACTCGTACCCATGCACTGGATATATGTCAATGTGAGAGAAGACCAAGGCAGGAAAGGAGCTGTCCACGACACGGCCTGTGGATGACTTTGGCTTTCCCGGGGCTCCGCTGCCTGTCGGCACTGTTCGACAACACGTGTCAGTAACTCGTCACCTGGCAACATCACACTCAGAACTTGCAAGCTGGCCTTCTGAAGAAGCGGTGCGAGCTGCGCCTGTCTCACCACGGCGAGGCTAGGCGAGGCTGCAACAAGCTCTCCGAGCCTTGGGGATGTCTCCATCCACTCTTCCCAGGATCTGCCTGGGAGATTGGACAGAATCGAGACGGAGCCCTCAAGAAGCCTCGGAGGCCAACTTGAAAATCCTCTGCAGCCTAGGCTCCAGCGGTTTCCTGAGTGCTGCGTGCAGAACCACTCCTGCGGCACTCTGTCCTTCTGTCGCTTCTGGTCACATTGGCGAACCAGTCCATCGATCCTCGCGGGGAGTGGTACTGGAGTGGCGCGGCAGCGCTTCTTCAAGCCAAGTGCCTGGCTGGACTCTCGCGAAGCAGCAGGAGTCATCAATGGCCTGCCCCACATGCATTAGCACATGAATGAGCATTGCATGAGCAGGAAAAAGAATCTCTGAATACACCCAATGCCGCTGCAGCTAGTTGCCTCGGCAGCTGGTGAGAACCTCCAGCGCAACGCTTTGTCCTCGCCACAGGCGCAGCACGAAGGGTGCTTGCCGCCTCACATTAGAACGGCTCCTTATCCGGCCGCGGTTTCGGAGGAGGGAGTTGGACGGCCGGCGCCTGAACGGCCTGAAAGGCTCCGTCATGCTCCGTTTGCAGTCCGAGGCCTCCACACGTTCTCTCGGCCTGGGCATCCTCTTGCACATCGATTGTTTCGACATCTTCTGCGGGACGCTTGAGGCCCATGCTCCGGAAGCTTCCAAGCTTTGTTGACTCGGGCGGGGCTTCGATGTGCAAGGAAGGCTTTTCATGTTGGCTCCAGGTCCTGAACCAAAGTCGCTGGCAGTAACGAAGCCAATATTCTCCGGAATTCATGGCACCTGTTTCTGTGATATCTTGTGATTTTGGTCAGTCTTGAGCCCAGTCGTGGAGCCACAAGCGAGCCATCTCCGAAAGCCTCTGCGGGAGCCACTCGAGCAGGCTTGGAAAGCGAGTGTAACCGGTCACAGATGTCTGCTCCAGGGTGAGACACTGATCTGAGTGAAAAAATGTCTGCCACTGTTTGAACTTCTGTTCGACCTTCGTGAAGAAGTGCTTGTGGGCGGTCGTTAGCGCACTGCTTTCTTGTTCCATGGCTTGCATCGATAGACACTGGCAGCAGATGCTATTCAAGTTGGCGCTGTGTCAGTGCACACGGAAGCCTGATTCAGCAGGCACAACATTCAACCGACGCTTTTCCGATTTCCAACCAGCACAGGACACTAATCGCCTCCTCCCCCGACAGTGGTTGCCGGTAGCGAATCGGCTTCTGGACCCTGCGAGAGCCACCTGGCTAAGGATCGCTGAATAAGATGACGACACCGATCATCAGCGCAAAAATTCTGACCGCTCTCATTCAACGGACCTCTTCGGGGCACTTCTGGAAAGCTAGACAGCTACAAAAACCACCACAACGCTGCCTTCGTGGATTCACGGACCCAGAAAGGTCACCGCCTCGCAGGGCGTCCTCCTTGGTACCACAAAGCGGCAGAAGGGCCATGCTGGGCTCGCCTGAGCCTCAAGCCTCTCGAAGCAGCATTTCGAGAAGCCTCAGACATGTGAAAAAAATCAACCCCCGGTTCGAGAACGACGATATAAGTATGTTTTGAAGGAATCCCGCTTCCTGACTTTATCGCGTGTCCACCAATGCCAGAGGCGAGACGCTTGGGCAAAGATTCAGCAGCCAGGATGGGCAAAAAATGCGGTACGGAGGCTGTGACGACCCGCAACCGCAAAACTGATCGGAGCATGAAGGAAACTTGGCCCCCCGAAGGAAAAGCAAAATCGGGATGCACAAGCGTTGCCCGGCCCATGACAACGCCGAAACTTGTCTCTGAGGCCAGGGCCGCAGCTGGCGCTGGATCTCCAGGATCTGCATGTTGATGCAGTGCCTTTCCCCATGACCAGCTCTCGTGGAACGGCAGAAAAAGGCGAGAGTGCAGACGGTCTCGGCCGCGGGCTGGAATTGGCTCGCCTCCAACCGGTGATGAGCTTGCAGCTCCTTCTGACGGATTTCTATCAAGGTGAAAGAACACGCATCTCTTCGCAATGCAGTAATGCTTGCTGCACTGATCGTGGTGATGGATTCGATTGCCGGAAATACTGGCAGGTTTAACGTCGAATCTCGATAACAAGCAGCTACAAGCCTCAAGCTTGCGGTCGAACTTCTGGACACAGACGGACATCTCGGTATCCATGTTGCCCTTGTGCTCCCGCAGATCGACCACCTCCTTGGCACGGGGAGCTTCGGCCTTCCTCTGCTCCGGCTGGTCCGGGCCTGCTGCACGTGAAGCAGCTCCTGGGCTCAGAGTGTCGCTGGCAAAGCGCAGTCGCGCAGTCGAGTCAGTCGAGTCTGCAGATGTCTGCAGATATCTGCAGTCTGCGGATGTCTTCGGCTTCCGCGGGCCTGTTGTCCTCTGCTCACGACATCCATGAGCTGCGACATCTCCCGCGACAGGTGCTCGAAGTTCTGGTTCACCTCAGGGCGACGATGCTAGGACAAGGCACTCCTAAAGGACCTAGAGTCAACAGTCCCATCCTGCCTGGTTGATCACACACATCAGGTTGGAGCGCTCTTGCTCCATATCCGATGCTGTCTTCTGAAAGGCAGCCTGCGCCTGCGCTCGTGCTCGTCACCGCACTTTGCAGGATATTCAGGATATTGCAGGCTGGAGTGCGCCTTTTCGATTGCGTCATCAGTTCGTTCCTGCACCTGCCGCTGCGACTTCTCTGCCTGCCAATGCCAAGGCTGCTAGGCTGCCCCAGCCAAAGTCGAAGTCTGCAGCCCCAGCCTCGAAGACGCGCTGCGACAAGCAGTCAAACCTCAGGGTTCCATGGCGAGACGTGCACTCCGGCACTCTGCCAGCATGCACTTCACACACGGCTCTTGGACTCTCACTGACCGCGACGAATGCTCTCGCCCTCTTCGTGTCTCTGCTCCATGGCAGCCTGGCGAGCATCCAAGAAGAGCTGAAGCGAGACGCAGCACGGATGCCCGGTGCAGAGGCCTGCTGTTTTCGCAATGATTCCATGGCCGCCTCGAGGGCCTCGGCGGATTTCTGCGGATCTGAATCAAAAAAATGCACCTCTGGAGCCCTGTTGCAAGCATGTGCAAGCCTCTATCCGGTCAATCACGCAGTGACTCTCTGTTCCTGTGCAGCTCAGCTCAGGGATCAAGCGCCTCTTCACATGTCGGGGTGGTCCTTGCTTCGCGTGTCCGGCCCTCTGAGCGAAGCCGTTGACCTTACCGTCGTCGGCTCTGTCCAACTATGCAGGACTCTGGTTCTACGTGAGGACATCCTTCGAGCCCGACCGCACGACTTTGTGGCAGAGGGGGTGCAAGGGGTGCTGCGCCAGGCTCCACGTCGCCATCGCTTGAATCTTCAAGCTGGCTGCCTGCCTGGACAGATGTCATCATATTTGTCACTCAGCCCAGCGCTGTCTAGAGCATCCCAGCGGCGAGAGCTCCAACGCGTGGGTCTAGGAAGTCGCTGAAAGGGCCCAGTTTGTTGGATCCCTTCGTCCTTGCAACGGATAGGTCTACGTGGCTTCAGGATTCGCCCTCAGCGTTCCTGCGCTCCACGGGCGAGGCCATCTGCACATCAGGCGCAAATCCGCAAGTCGGGCAGCAGGATGATATTGAGATAGGTGCAAGTAGCCGGTTGTAGCTAGCTGCAAGGTGATTGATTGGCTTTTGTCGGCAGGTGGCATCTCTCTACGCATTTGCTGGCAAGGCCACTTCAAGGCACTTTGATCCCCGAGCCCGGGACGGAGAAGCGACCAAACGCTCCGATTCTCTCGAACTCATCTCTCGAAACTGAAACACTGAGACGCCAACTTCGAGCACCTCCCCCCATCCCCAATTCGACAACGAAGGAACTCCTGAAAAACTTCATCCAGCCCATCTGGTCTACGGAGAATCTACGGTAGAGATCTCACATTCGCAAGTGTTTCCGAGTTGCGTGCGCGCAGCAACCAGTAGTGGCACAGCTGGGTTGAACTGTCTTGGACGTCTCACCCAGCAGGAAAGCGGCACTCTGTAACCTTGAATTGAACAAGGCCCCACGCGGCCTCGCAAACATATCGTGCAGAAACTGTGTGACACTGGGTGGTAAGCTTCTTTTAAGACCAAGCTTTCTGATCCAGATGCCAGTTCCGAAGACGTGGCGCGGCTGCTGCGCAGATACAGCTGCAGTATGACAGTGCTGACACAGCCGACCATCAAGGAATCAGGATGGAATGCGCGCGGCACTGTCTCAGCCTCGCCCTCATCTCCTCGCGTAATCTCGCTGGTATTGGGTCAGACCTGCCGGGCAGGAAAAACCACACTCCACGTGTTGCCATATCATGTTGTCCTTGCCTTCGAAGCGGCTGGCTTGGTCTGGGCACAGGGGCGGGGCCCTTAGAGGCGGCAAAGAGCAAAAATCTGCATGCTCTGAATTCTCGTTCATCTTTTGTTTCGTTGTTAAATGGATGCATGCCTCCCAGGGGGGCCGAGGGCCGGGCAGCTTCGCCTCGCGGGGTGGCGGCGCGGCTTGCATCTGGCACCTCCTCCTCAGCCGCGCTTGTGACGCTACGGGGCCTGCAGCAGTTGAGCGCTGGTTGAGCACGTGGCAGCTGCTGTCGATCGAATCGGGAGAAGTCGCGATGCAGCACGGACTGGTGTTCCATGAATTTGGCTCCCGGGTCCACATGGACGGCCTAAGCGGCTCTCTTTCTGCGACCCTGACAACTCGCTCGTGGCATCTTGTGGCCATCGCCACGCTTGGCTTCCGGTTCTTGACCGCCACTGCGCTGGCCGCTTCGGGATCCTCGCAAATCGAGGAGACTCTCCCGTACATGCGAGACAAGCTGCCCCTAGGGCCCTTAGGGCCCAACATAGGCAGGATAGGAGGAACGGGTCGTGGTGACCTTCGACCGCTGGTGGCTGGAAGCGCTTCGACTGTCGAGACTGAGGTCTCGACCGAGCTCAAGGGAGGCTTCGGGGCATTGGCTCCTGCGTTCACGGCACATTTGGCTCATTTGGCTCCCCACATTCCAAGCCGCTGCGACGCTCCTGGCCTGCCCCACGTGCTTGTTGCTTGTAGAGCTCACGCAGCTCATTGGTGGGGCCTTATCGAAGAAAAGTTACCCAGGCAGCCCACCGAGAAAATCAAAGACGAAAGCTCTGTTCCGAGAGAGGTGCCCCAGGCATCCAGAGAGCGCTGGATGAAATGTGAGTGGTATGTACACATCGAGCGCCTCATGCCACTGTCAACCTGAGTGTTGTAAGCCTTCGAGCTCTCAAGCAGATTCCGCATCTTCGAGCTGAGGACAAGACCCCCGAAGGTTGATATCTGGTGGGCTGCAAGATAGACTGGAAGGACGAACTCCTCCGCACAAACAAATGGGCTCGGGTGTGCAATTTCCGTCACGACTTGACAGTCTTTGCTCTGCTTCGCCAGCTACCTAAAGCATGTGCCAGCTACACCATGCATCATGCTGCAGGACTCGTCCCACTGCATGAAGCGAAGATTGCCAAGGCAAGGTTGGTGCAGTTGGAAGCATGAAAGCCACCTTGCCTTGCCATCATGGCATCTGTTGGCTCCTCGAAATGGTTCCTTGCGCACTCGAACTATGCGACAGTCGCTTTCACTCAGCAACCCTACACCCTGCCACTGGGGGGCACGGTATAAGTAGCAGTCTGGGAAGAGACTTCCCACCTCAGCGTGTCGCCGGTCGTTGTCGAAAAGAATGCCTTGGCCTTTGCTGTCTCAGAAATGCAAGGCACGAGTGCAAGCAACACCTGAGGCGTCAGCACAAACTTCGGGAGAGAGTACACCATGCTGGAGGGAAGGCAAAGGACGAATTTTGTATGCCATTCCTCGCATAGGAGAGAAGGAAATCAGCCAGCCATGCCGGAAGCTGAGACGTGGACTTCCATGAGGTGTCAAAGTCAGGGGTTGGCGCCTAGAGCCTAGATGCAGATGCTTAGACTTCCTGTCAGCGACTACTTGGCACCTTCTCTCATTGTAGGCCAATGTCTCATGTGAGGGCTGATTCAATCGGATGGGTTCTGCCTTGAAGCGGGCTGTGGAGTGGTGGCTGCATTTTGATGCAATCTCCAGGAACGACAGCGGATGGGCTTGCAATGTGATACTCTCAAGCACTTTTGAGCTTCCCGTCTCAGCCAACTTTCGCATGTCCAGTCTCCGGCGGATATCAGTCATTCTCCTCTGTCCTGAGGCGTGCATTCCTGTTCGTGACCTGGGTGCACTGAAGCTGCGCTTCGAATCCAGCTACAGGTGCAAACTCAAGTATCCAAAGTGCGCAACCAAATGCATGTGCTGGGTCTCGCACATAGAGGCGCAGCT
>CAJNJA010006590.1:0-16789 GCA_905231915.1 Symbiodinium necroappetens
GGTAGCAGCACCCTCTTGTGAAGGCGATGGTGGGAAGCTGTTGCAGCTTCGTCAGGGGATCCCTTGGAATGAAGGGTGATGTCCCTTTCTGTAACTGTAACTTGAAAGTCGCACAGTGCAAAAAATGCTGTTACTGGCATTGCTTGATTGCCACGCCATGCCACTATGTTGATAAGCTGGATCTTTTATGCCATCTCTGTACAGCTGAGATCAAGCTGTAAGTCTGCGACTTTTCGGTTGAGCGAAAGTCTACAGTCTCCCTGCACGGACCCACACATCAAGCCGAACCGTCCTTACTCCTGAGGAGCTTGCGAACTGACCATGTTGCGGGGCTTGCCAGGTATGGTGTGCTCCTGGGGTTTCGACATCGGCGAAGTGCAGGCCTGTCAGGTATGGATGACACGACATGAAGCCCTCAGAACACCAGAACCAACAATGGTACGAAGCGGACAGCTGGCCTCTTGGAGCTTCGGGACGAAACCCACAAACCTCGGGCGTTTCTGCTGTGGAGAGGTGCACTGGCTGGGACGTTTGCGGCACCTGCATGCAGTCTTCTGCGACATGAGTGGTGTCTTCTTAACTGCCAGACAGAATCAGGCCTGTGCCGCTTCATCTTGTCCTGCCTGCAGGCGTTCGAAGGTAGGGTCAAGCAGATCCCTGATACTGAACGTGGGGTCTAGGGCCCATAGGATCCTGGAATGAACCCGTACTGCCCGAAATGCAGAAACGATGACGCTCAAACTATGCAGGATGGGATATCTTGGTGCGACCAAGCCGGTGCCTGCAAAGGTCGTGATTGTGCAAGCTCCTTCCGCACTTAGCTACATGGATCCGGTGTGATGCATCCACCGGCACACGGATACCTCTGCAAGCCATGATCGTTAATTTGTTTCACGCGGTGCATGCTGGCTTAATCTTGATCTGAAATCAGAGCTTTGGTCACAGCCTTCTCACGCGAGTCGGTCTTGGACTAATTACTTTGGTCGACATCTTCGATGCAGTTGCTCACCGCTCCGCGCGCACCTGATTGTGAGTGAATTGAGGATCATGCCGCGATCAACAGCATTGAGGCTCGATTCTTGACTCACGGCCATTCCACCGGCCAAAGAAGTGCTTCGATGCTTACGCTTCGCCGTCAAAGATTATGCGGGGCCTCCTTGTTCGAAACTCCTGGACACAGCCCGCTCAGCCAATAAGGAGCCCTGATGAGCCCACAAAGTAATCCAGACAGGACCATACTCCCATGCAAGGTTTTTGTCTCCACCAGTGACTTTTTGTGTTTTGTTTGTTAATTAATCCTTCTTGCAGGTTAACCGATGTCAGCTATCCTGTTTGATGAAGCCATGGCTGCAGAGTATGCCTGTCTCGACACCTACAAGTCAGCAAATTGGTGAAAGGCCCAGTCCTGTCGTGCTGCTACATGCCCCGAAGCGTGAGGCCTTGGCATTCAAAGATCTCGGACCTCACGTCTACATGTCTACAGTGGCAATGATATGGCAAGAGTTCCAAAATGGTGCGGGCTTCAAAGCGACTACCGCACGCCTTTGGACCTGTGGCTTGAACACTTTGCACAAGCACGGAAGCAGGGTCGGGCTGTCGTCTCTCGGCCGTCATTCCGCAAGTTCGATTAGATTTGCAGCTGCGCATGTGCACTGCAAGGAGTCGGGGATCGGGGAAAGTGACGTCAAAACTGAAACTAGCAGAGCTAGACAGATGCTTCGACGTCCTTGACAGACTCGGTACCCATACTGCAATATAGCTTATCCAAGCTCTGCAGAAGCGTGTCCTACAACTGAGACTGACGGACTAAGGATCTGCACAAGATCTATGACGTGCCCGATGTTCTCAGTGAAGTCGACTTCGTCCACCTGTAACAGTGCCACCATCAGTGAATGCTGAAGCTTCAGCATTAGGGTGCACTTGCTCTGGCAGGACTTCAAGTACATCGAAGCTTCAGAGCCTTGGAGAGTTTACAGTCTGGCTCAATGGTCATGCCCTGGCAGTGCTGGGTTGTTCCGGACAAAGATCGCTAAAGAGCAAGACAGGGACGCTCTTTCTGCTGGGCTTCGGAATCCAACTGTCAACTACTCGCGCGGCAACTGAGTCGAAAGAGGTACCTGTAGCCAAGATTACTAGAACACCTCCCTCCCAGCCACGAGCTAAAGAGCCTGCAACGTCGAGTATTCTGTCGAGCTCGCAAGCTCCAGTTTCGGAACTATCTTGGTGACGACTTGCCAATCTCATTCCAAAGAAACAGCAGCAAATACACTAAAACCAGCACTCGACTGATGGGCTTGGGGCAGAGGGACCAGCATCTTTCCCACGGTTGCGCACCGTCACAAGAACCACCTGGGCAAGTGGGATGCTCACCAGCGTACCAGCGGTCCACAAAGCAAGGGCGACTTTACGTGGAGGATCATCTGAAAGGTGCATTCGGGATCCAGGTAACTGCACGAAGAACCAAGGCAAAGTCGTTTTCTTGCATCTGTCCAGCAAAAAGAAAACGGTTAGGTGCAGGGTAAGGATGCCCAAAGCTAAAGGAGACAGTTTGCTCACCGTCCACTTGAGTGCTCCAGGCATCGTAATGGGTGGCCGGAGACAAAACATGAGCACCCCCAAATGAAAGCAGAAACCGCCACAGAAGAACAGCGAGCCGGACTCAGTGCAAGCTGGCTGCCACCACAGGGGAACATCTCCGGCAGGAATATGAGGCACGCACCCAACCCAACCGAAACTGCAAAGCAAAGCTGCTCCAGAAGACCAAAGCCAGGGATGTTGAGCTGCCCAGTCTTGCAATTGCCTCCTTCGTAGCAGAACTGCATGCACCAACAAAGCCATCGGCAAGCGATACGCCCAGAACTGGTAGTAGAGATTTTCCTCGACATGCTGCCACATGGTCGCGCAGACACAAATAACAGCAGTTACCACTGTACCAAGAATGGGCGAGGACAAGGGGTTCAGCACGTGCAGAGCCCTGAAAACCAGCCAAACCTTGAGATCGACAAAAAGCTGCCAGTGATGAGAAAAGGTCAGGGATCTTAGAAGCATCTCTGTAGACCATCCTGAATCAATGTATCCGCAGGATTCGAAGTGAGGACATATACCAGCAGTCCATACTCGTGATCGCACCATGATGAAGCTAAGAGGTAACTGTCGCCCAAGCTTTCGCCACAGTGCATCTGCACTTCCAAGCAAATTTTCCGAATGAACTTTCGTCACCAGCACTGCCAACACACCGAAGACATCAGCAAAGCGGTGTGCATAAAACCAAACTATTCGACGCTTGTTCATCTCAGGATCGTTGGTGACAAAGACGACGTTTAAGTGCAGCAAAACAATTGAAGCCGTGCCAATCATCCGAGCCCCATCAACTGCCGAATCAAGAGCCGTGCTCTTCACTTTGTCCTTCACAGCCTCGGCATTTCGCCGGGAACGAATGGCCCAAGCGAGTGTGAATGTCAGCCACGGAAGAAGCATCGCTGCGACCTCGACAAGTGCCGTCATGCCCAAAGTGTGGCGCAAGTCCAGCTGCGCAACTCTGCCATGGTGAACTTTGACCCATTGCAGGGCGAAGGCAGCCGCTGGGATTGCTGCTTCGTGCATTCTTGGTAGGCACAGGACATCCACCTCGGCATTCTCAAAGAAGCTCTTTGACCCCCTTGACATAGCCACAAGTGCGCCTCCATGCCGAGTGCAGCCGTCGATGTCTTCGCAACCCACAGAGGCTGGCTGCCGGAGCATGGACATGCAATGCTCGCATTTGTAGAACTCCTTGGCACTTTGCGCCGAAGCTGTGCACGGCTGCAGAACTCCACGCTCTGAAGCCCAAACATCAAGCATGCCTAAAGACCCTTACAAACCACTGTGCAGCAGTGTCCTACCTTTAACAACCATGTATGCCCAGTATACCCAGCATCATGCTACTACCATGGCGAAAGGCACCAAGGCTCGTGTAGGATGGCAACCTGAGGATTTACGCCCAAACAGCATCTCTTGTAGGTGTGTACATGATCCCAACATGCTGGATCTCCTCCTCGAGAACAACATCGATCGTAGCTGAATTCCGGCGACCAGCAACCTGGGTCAAACTCGTGTCGCAGCATATCTTCTGCTTGCTGAAGATAGCCCCGCACGCTCTGGTCAACAAATCCTCCCCCACTTTGGCACACGGACTCGGAATGCACAGGCAGGTCTAAGTCGGGTCGGGCAACCACCTCCAAGACAGACTCCTCACGCAAAGCAGAGAGGGAAGATACCAGATTGACATGTCTCCTGCAACAGTTCGCATAGCTGTTTCCTCCCTGCCAACAGAAGGCATCTTCCGCCAAGGGATTGCAGCATCTCCTCTCCATGTCAAGGTTGCCCTTCCAGCAGGTCTCTTGTACTTCCTTTGTCATCGGGCAACATCTCTCATACGTGTACTCACCACCCCAACATGCTGGATTTCCATGCGGAGGGCCACAGCAGTCTTCCTAGGTGAAGCCCAGAGTCCAACAGCTCGAAGCAAAAGCCGGCTGTGCTTGGCAGCATGTCTCCTTATCCAGGCTTCTGGGCAAGTCAAGGCTGACTTCTGGGCTTATGCAGGGAGTGAGGTTCAGACAATTGCAAATCCCAGCAAAAAGAAAACAACTACTCACTGGCATGCTGTGTCTCGTAGGTGTAGATGCCATCCCAGCATGCAGGATTCCCCAGGGCGCCGGGAAAGGCCGTGCGACAACAAACATCTTCTGTGAGCACCCCGTTCCAGCAGTCGAGCCCAAGGCAGCAGCCAAAGCTGAGCACCAGACCCAGAGTGCCTGTGGACTGAAGTGCCATTGCGAGTAAGCTTGCAGCAAGCGCTCTGTGGATGACATGCTGCGTGCACTTATCGGGTCGAACACCTGCAAACTTTGCGAAATCATATACACAGGCACAGGCCAAGACCGCCGAGGGGGATCATGACTGAAAGGACCCCTTAGAAGAGGCCATCCGATTCATCGAAACTCTACATGCGATGGGGCTGTTCCAACCTCTGATCCTGGTAGGGTGGTTGCAATGGGAACCGGTTTATTGAAATTTCAGATACCCTGAAGGCCATCCTGGTTCTCGCTTGCTCAAGCGTTGTCGGCCCGCTCTCTTGCTTTGGGCTTTGTGTCCAGTTTTCGGTGCTACTATGTGATAGAAAGATGTATCAACGCACCCAGCAATAGTATGACCAGTTCTTCAAACGCCCATCGCTGCACTGCAGCCGAGACATCCACGAGCTTTATGTTTTGTGCCATTCGGTCGTGGTAGGGTGAAAGTAAGGTTGTAGCTGCTGGCTGCGCTTTTTGCATTTAGGGGTTGGTTCGTGGGTTTACGGATTAAAAGACATTTTGTTCGGGCAGTGATGGCTCAGAGTTGCAGGCTGGAAATCGGAACGGCTTGAAATCTGAAAGGGGCAGGAAACGGCACCAAGTCGAGATTTTATCCTAAATAATAAAGTGTCTAAAACCTAAAAACCGCCTTAAATGCTAAATCCTAATACCTAAATCCTAAATCTTCGAAATTTGACTTGAAAGATTGACAACACGGAGCAAGCCGCTCGAAAGGAACTAGAGAATTGCAGAGGAAGGAGCAAACCGCTCGAACGAGAGACTAGATAATTTCGAAAGGGACTAGAGAAGGTCAAAACAAGGAGCAAACAGCTCGAAAGGAACTAAAGAACTTCAGAACAAGGGGCAAACCGCCCGAAATAGACTAGAGAGCTTCGAAAGAGACTAGAGAGTTTGAAAACAAGGAGCAAACGGTTCGAAAGGAAGTAGAGAATCTGAGAAGAAGGAGCAAACAAGTCGAAAGAGGCTAGAGAAATTGAAAACAAGGGGCAAACCGCTCGAAAGGAACCAAAGAATTTCAGAACAAGCAGCGAACCGCTGGAAGGCTCTAGATATCTTCGAAAGAGACTAGGGAATTCGTTTGGAGTCCGGGGGGCGGGGCTGTGGGTTTCGGAAGGTTTCTTATATCGAAACCACCACGCTGTTTCTAAAGATTTTAAAGGCCTCCCGCATTTTTCTAGAGGAGCAGTAGCAGCGAGGATTATCCGGCTTTAGACGTAGAGCATCAGGAATATTACTAAGGGACTGACCGGTAATGGGAGAGCCAACCCTCGGTGACGAAAGTTACTACCCAAGACTCTACACCCCAAGTCTCAGCACCTAAACCCACCATGCTCCACACAAAGACCCCGAGTCGCACCTGCTTGCATGAATTCGGCCTCCAGAACTCCGCAGTTCCGAGATGGTGGAAAAGGATCAGATAGATCTGAAGGCTATTGGTCTTAAGGGTTCAAAGGGTTCTACAGCTTGACAGGATGTGGAAAGGGTTCAAGGCCAAGGGATGCTCAAGGTTTCACATCTGTGCAGGTAATCCATTGACACAATATACCAACATGACAATATGTATACAGGCATGAACAAATACGCGCAATCTGCACTCAGAGGCTTCATGTCGAATCTGTGTTTGAGAGTTTGGGCTTCGTGTAGGTGTGAGCTTGCAAGGTTTATGGTTCAATGCTTGGCGCAGCAGTATCCCTAGTCTTCGCAGGCCCACCGGTTAAGCCTACTCTTCCAGCTTATGGCGTGGCCTTCAAGGAAATCCTAAACCCTAACCCAGCATGCAAAGCCCTGAAGCGCTTATGGCACTTCTTCCTACTCCTGCTTGCAAAGTTCGCTAGCCCAACCAGGTTACTGACTCAACGCTTCATTCCCGAGCCACGCCTGCAGCCCTCGGAACCATGGCAGCATCCACATGCTGCTCCGAGGCTATGCTCTTAGATGCTCTTAGTAACTCATGGCTTCAAGGCGCCTGTCGTTTCGGTTTCGGCTTTAAGTCGTTAAGGTTTAGCTGGGCTGTAAGAGCTGCCATGCCGCAGGTTTGAAAACCAGCTACGCGCCGTGCAAGCTGAAAAAAAAAGGCATCACCTGCAAACCGCAAATTTCAACTGTCATGAGCAAAGCGATCCTCACAAACAGGCTGTTTCGGCCTTGCTGACACGAGACTTCTAACCGGAGACGCTTTTAAAGGGAGGGACACGGGGAGTCGAGGGAGGAGAGCGAGAGAGAGGTCGTCGGTTAAAGCCGTCCGTATTTTCATAAGCTATACGTGTGTGTGTGTGTGTGTCCAACCAGCGGCACTCCGCGACTGGAAAGCCGACGGAAGCAAGGCATGAACCAGTTACGTCGTCGACATGTGCCGCGCGTCGTCCTACCAAAGTTGTAAAGTGGCACTCCATCATGACTCTGGCCGAGGCAGGGTTACTTGCATGTGTGGTTCTAGAGTTTCTGGTCGGACCGAATGGACCTAGTAGGACCTCGAATCAGGGGTTTGCCGGCAGAAGCCGTGGAGAGCTGAACAAACCATGACTTAGGCCTGACGTCCCTGAGCCGGAAACCTCCGCAACCCAATGTCAAAGTTGCCGTAGCCTAGACCTATCGGAGCTGCCCTCGATCCTGACATCTTCTTCAGGAATGGATTCCAAGCCTCACATCCCGAAGCCTGCATCTCGGCTTTTGCTACAGCTCGGGCTTCATAGTTGGCGATGTAAAGAACGTGTACAGGCTGTCGTTCGCATCCGACGGGTGCAACCTCCAATCAGGATTTCAAGCTTAGCGACTATCAAGACGTCCGTTCTTGGGTTCTTGTGTTGGCAGCTGTTGGCTGTGAGTATTATATGTCCGCTGAATCCTTCTCACCGTTCGTTATGTGCGAGGATACGATTGTACTGCGTCAGATCTGGGACGATAGAAACTATGGCTTGCAGACTTTTGCTATCTGCACCAGCTGTTCAGCTTCGGGTCTGTGGGTCAGCAATGGTCAGCATCTGTAACAAAGTCACCGCTGCTTCCTTGCACGCGCCTCCTTAACTGTACGAACCAGTCCTCCTTACCCGTCAGTCCATAGTCATGTTTTGATTCTGCCGAGGGCATTCCAGAAGTCCAGAAGCCCTCCGATTGCCTGCCTGCAGTAGCTGTTGGAACAGAGGAGAGCACGGAACTTATGTGTAGCTCTTAGGAAGAGTCGGGTGGTGCCTCAGCTTCGTCCAGGCCTCACCGAGGAGCTCGGGCGATGCGGCGCAGCCGCGGCCCTGAATGACCTAGAATCAGCTTGTTTGGGCCCGGGACTGCGGGCCGAAGATGGCGAGGTTTGGAAGAGGTCCTTTTTCGCCAAAGCAATGCAGTAACGCTATGTGGTTCTTGCGTAAGTGCGTAAGTGTCAAGAGGTATTGGTTCGTGTCCCTGCGAGGCGCCCGCAGAGGCGCCCGTGGCTCCGGCTGTGGTACGGTGCATGTCTTGCGCTCAAGTCCTGTTATTTCCACAGCGGTCCCCTGACTCCCGCCAAAAACGATTTTAGGAGTGGATTTTAGTTTTTTTGGCTTGCGGGACGGGTTGGGTGGGATGCAGGGGGGTGCGGGGGCTGCGGGAAGCTCGCGAGGCATGGGGGCGGCGGAGAGGGGGGGCTCGAGGCACAAGTCTTTACGTGCAAATGGGCTTCGAAGCAATACACAGTTGGAAGCAGCATACTGTATTGACATGATTTAGATTAGACTTGATGCGATCTGTCATACAAGCATTTTGTATTATTTTATCTTATACTGATATTAATTCACTTTGATATGCGTGAGGGTTGGTATACGATGTTATCGCAGAATGCTCACCTCACCGAGCAATATGTGATCTGTGAAATGGTCGCCCACTGATAGACTGACGAACGATCCCTTGCAGGCACTCACGGCAAACCTGTTTTTCGGCTCTCAAGCACTGAGGTCCGTTGAGCCCTGTGCAGCGGGGAACACGCACACGACATGGCTGGCTGAACCTACAATGACAATTACTTTGAGCCTTGAGCCTTCTAGGGCTTGGGGCCTTGAGCCAAATGCTGCCGTTTTACGAGCGAGTCGGACTGAGAGACCACTGCCACGCTTGGTAGCCAAAGGCAGACCAAGACATGGTCATGTACACTGTTCATCATAGCTCAGATAGCGATACCTAGAATTGCATTAGACATCGAGGTCTCTTCGCACCCCCCATGAGTTAGGCCTTCGGCCTCGCGTGGCCTGAAGATTGAAAAGAGATTAGCTCGACAGCGTTTGGATTTGCATATGTGCGTGTCAGTTTCCCAATTAAAGACTGCGTGACACATGGATACGTCAATAGCGATCCCCTGTTCTTGCAGGAATGAGAAGATCACACTACTGAAGAAAGAAATCTACCCATGATGTGGTGTAGAAATCCATGTGCAAAGATTAAAGATGTAATCGATGAAGTCGACGAAGTACAGGTAGGAGATCATCAGTCCCATTGATCGTTGCGCCATCGACGTTGACCATGATGGTATTGGGAGCTGGATGATGATGACTGCTCCTGTCTTTGTTGGACTCGTCGTTCGCGTCCTTGCCAACGGTCGGATCGCTCTGGAGGCGGTCCTTTCGGCTCAGGTGGAGGCTTGGCTTCTGGCCTGGCCTTTGCTTTTGCTCGGGCTTTGGCAGCCGCCGCCACTTCATCATCAGGTACAGGAACGTCAAGAATGCTCTGTTGTCCTCCAGGAAGATGAGTTCCAGTCAAATGCCGCAGAGCCCTTGTATTGTTGGGTTGAGGCTGACCGCGGCTCACCGTGAGCTTGCTGATGAACTTGGGTTGCATCGGGATGTCGAGATCAACCATCAGCGCAAGCAAAGTTTGGGTGATGTGCTTCAATCCCACCAGTAGGCAAATGGCAAATGGGTCGATGCACAGGATGTTTGCAGACACATGGTTCGCTCTTGGTTGTAAGAGCGTGAATTGGCGGTTGTCTGGACGTGGACGTGGTCAGTCGTGGTGGCATGTCGCAGAGATATGGGGGCCCTGCAAGTCGCGTCCCCCGTGGCTGTCGTCGCTTTGACTATCGGAGCTGCTATGCATCTCCGAGACATCAATAGGGATCGGGGACGACGATGCGTGTATGCACGAACACAGGCAAGCATAAGGAAGAAACTCAGCAGCATCGCGCGGATGAGAGGCCTGGCCCGCAAGCTGCCCAAAGGAGCTGGAGGCATGGGAACGATCCACAACACCGCTGCGTGTGCGGCATCCGACTATAGATGATAAACAACCGTAACATAACATGCGACGGCTCCCCTGACCTCGCCACATTTGTACGCAGCAATGTGTTACTCTGGATCCCTCACATCTCTGACCGGTGTGAAGTAGCTATATACGAGGATATCTTGGGGGCCGGGATGGCGGGAGGGGCGGGGGCGTCCCGGGCGGAGGTTCCTTGTGACGCGCAGAGATCTTTGCTCCAAGGCTTTGGTTTGTTCACAGTGGCACAAGCAAGATCAAGTGGCTTGCGTGACAAGATGCAACGGATGATGTGGCATGAGTGAGCGGCAGGCCTAGTAGCGTCATAGCCATAGCACGTCATAGCCATAGCAGTAGTTTAGAAGAAACCGCAATGAAGTGTCGAGATGAAACGTACCTGTTGTAATAGGAAAGAAGTGGTGCTGCGGTCAGAGTGCACCTGAGGTCTGCAGCCTGGATCTAACCCTCTTCGCGCCATAGCAGTGAGCCCGAAATATTGAACGTCGGCTGTCCCACCCAATTTTAAGCGGCAAGTCCGCGAGCCTTGCACAACCTTGACAACGCTTCGCCCACAAGGCCTGCCTTGTGGTAAACCACGATCTCGCTACATCGGTTCTGTGAGACCAAATCCAGGCACGGGTTGATCACCTTGCAGGCTGCCACGCAGATCCACAATTACGCAATCCAACAGATGCCAGCTTTTCACTGAGGCACCTCTGGAAATCCAGGGACCCGGATTGCATTCTCGTAAAGCCAGATGCAGCCTCAGCTGCAAATACTCAAAAACTGCGGGAGAATCTGAATACTATCATCTCAAGTTATCTCGTTTGCCCTCGACGAACTGCAGCATCATCATCAGTCGACACCAAAGACTTCCCTGAACGCAGCAGCAAGCTGGAGACCAGAGCTGTAGATGCAGCAGCCGTGCAAGCATGCAGGCCACAATCAAGCGCCTCTGTGCATCCAAGGGGCGCAGGCAGTACAGCAAGTCACTCTGGAAACCCAGTGGACTTTGTTTAGTGCGCTGAGCAGTCTCAGTTCGCTTCAGAGATCCAAGCCCAGAAAGAGGACCCCGAACCTCCAGGCAGCGATCTGCGCGAAGGGAAACCTAAACCCTAAACCAAGCGACGGGGAGTGAAACCGATCACGGGAAGCTTGTTCGCATGCTGCGAAGCTTCCTTATCGGCCCTGAACATGGGTGTCTTAGAAACGAGTTTACGAGGTTTGCGGACCACAGACAAGGATTTGCTTGTGGGGTTGAATAAGAAGCTAAAACGAAACTGGCAAGCTTCGAAGCCGAAGCCGTGGCTGCTCGTACTCAGCCAAGGGGCCGTCCAGCATCACTCCGAGCGGCCTGCTCGAGAAAGGCCAAAGTGCGGTGCACAAATTCAGCAAACCCATAGACGACTTAGAACCTTCAGAGTCGCTTCTGATCGCAGCTGCCACAGGAAATGGAACACCGCCATTCTTCGAACAGCAGCCTGACGGATGCGGCTTCAGCTTCGAGAGCACTCCTTGGAATGCAGGAAGGCCTTCTAAGTTGCAGGGTTGATTATTTCATTTGCTAAAGTCTGAAGCGATCTCGAAGGAGGAATGAAGCGGGGGGGACTGGAGATCTCGAAGGGACGTATGAGGGCGGGAGTGGAGGGGGTAGGGGAGGGTGTAGGGTTGGGAAGGGGAAGAGGTGGATGGAGGGGAGAGGGGAAGTGAGGGAATGGGAGGAAGGGAGTACTTGCAGTTCAAACTGCGACATATGTTCTGTCAAGCATCCAGAACTTTGCATCAGCGCGGTAAAAGAGGTTGTAGAAAAGGCCTCGGCAAGGCAGCCTACTCCATTCTACCACATGAATCCCCCTTAATTGCAAAAATCCAATTCGGAGAACGCGACTAGAACCCCGCCCCCGCTAATTGCAATATCCGAGGCGGCCAATCCGATGTAAACATCATGGATGTGCGACACTCCGACCACAACTGCTGCTACGGCATCTACGGACCCAACACATGCCTGTTCACGGTGTGGGGGGCCTGAATCCTTACATTTCTAGACATTGTATATCCGGGAGAAACACAACTGTTTGCTTGACATGTTTCGTAGTCCCAGCACGGTTTCAGGAGCATGAAGTGCTAAGAAAACACCGGGCACCCAGCCCTGCCCGCATTCTGCCCCGACATGTACGGAGCGGAGGCACCAGTCGTCTGTACCTGTCGCTCTGGACAGGACGCAAAAGAATAAACCTTCCACCTTGCACAGGTGTCTGCAAAGGCCAAGTCTGCTGGCAGAGTCAAACTTGGCGTCCCGACTCTGAAGTCGTCGAAAACTGGTCCATTCAAGCTAAGCATTTTCCTATCACGGGCGCATAGACGACCCAAGCACCAGCGCAGGCGCTCATCACGTCAAGGTCAATGTCCCACAAAGAACAGGACCCGCTATCAGCGGAAAACCCTCCGAGCAGAGCGCACTGTCCAGGCAGCCCCAAGGCCCGAAGCCCAGCCTCAGCTTGAGGAACTTCCTTGCTCGGGGGACCTTAAGGCCGGGAAGGAGCTCATGACGATTTCTCATGGTTACTCGTCCATTTAGAATTTTAAAATCCCGAGTCTCCTCGGCTTCAAATCCCGTCCCAGTATGGGGAATCGCATTTGAAGCCTTCTTCAAACTGGCTTCAAGTACCGTCCGGGGAATCGTATTTGAAGCCTTATTGAAGCCGACTTTAAACTGGCTTCAAACACCGTATTTGAAGCCTTGTTGGAGCTGGCCTCAGACTGGCTCCAAATGCCGTCCCAGTGAGCATTGTTGCCTAGAGAAGAAAGCCGGTTCTGGCCCCGCCACATCGAGACTTGTCACCAGGATTCACCCCAACCCACCGAACCCTGAAGCCCCTGTTTCTCTGGACTCTAGTCTACTGACTACCATTGTGCCAGTTTCTGCAGCACGAGTGGGCTCTACAGACTATGAGCTGTAGAGTGGCAGCACTGTTTACGAAATCAGTGTCTTAAGAAACGAACTCATGCCGGCTGCCCGCCACGAGCAATACCAAGCCTACACCCGGTCAAACAACTCCTGCGATTTCCGCAACCAGGCAGTGCCAAATCGAGAACATTGAGGGGCTTGCTTTCCCAAGCTGAAACACAGCAAAAAGAAGCGGAGTTCCTGTTTCAGGGGGTGGGCTCCATAGCCAAGCATCTGGTTCCAGGACCTCTCTTCATCGTAGGTGGCATTCTGGCGCATTCCATTGGCCCCAAAACCAAACCCAAAAGCCTGACCTTCAAATTTTGGGCGGACTTCTAGGAGGATCGAATCAGGCAGAATCTGAGCTTTTCCTTCGGCTCTGCTTGGGACTTCCGAGCTGCTCTCGTCGCAAAGCCCAAAATTGAACCGAAAAGACTCTTGCTCGGGAGTACCCTCAGGAAGCGCTGCGCGGCGCGGAGTAGGGCCGGAGCAGGCCGCAAGGCAAAAAAGCCCACAGCCAGAGGCCTTTGGTTGGCCACAGAGCGAAAGAACCGAGTTCCGAGCAGGGCAACATGACGGATCTTTAGGGTGCTCTTGGTTCCCTGCTCCTCTGCACTCTGCACGGCACGTCTAGCAAGCCCACAAACGCCACAAACGCGGCTCTGGCGGCTCGAAGCCCCCGTGCAACGCCGACGCGAGGAAGTAGCCCTGGCGATCTGGGACTGGTCTTGCAAGCAAGGAAGGTCGTGCTGTGAAGATGGAGGCTTTCGAGGTTTCAGCTGCCAGTTGGCTCTCATTCGAAGTTGCGGTGGCTATGTGCATGTGGAGGCTTGTGCAGGCATATCCTACCAGCCACTCCTACGAGTAGAACATGCTGTGCGTTGTACAGGCTGTCGGAACCTGCAACATGTCCATACCGCGAGACGGCGACTCTGGCTGGAACAAAGCAGCAATCAGAAACATGAAACGTGCAGGCTGTCCTGGTAGGCGCAGTTGAACACCTCATGGAGTCTGGAGTTCTAAGAGAAATTCGGATTAAATTTATTGTTAAATTCCGATTTGATAGTGAGGGCTCCGCCAGCTGCCAGGAAATCAGGAGCATGCTCTGGAGAAAAGATTCTGAGCTTGGGGCCTGGCGATTCTTGGGATCATGAGGCGTTCTCGGATGCTAGACCGCGACGAACAACAACTCATGCTCACGAGCTCTCAGGTCCCGCTAAATATGTCTGCTTCAGACTTTGCACATTTCAGCTTGAGCGTGCAACGGGGTGAAGTCATGGCGTGAGGACCTTATCGTTGTAGCACCGTTCAAAGCGAGAAGAGGTTGTTGCAAGCGCCGAAGGTTTCAGCACCTTGAACAAGCCTGCACAACAACCTGCTGGGGCAACGTTTCAACAGTCCTTCTGCCGTCAGAGCAAACCCTTGACAGATACTACCGCGATGTGAGCACAAGCGTGTGCTATGTCGCCATCCCGACACTTGGCACTGCGCAGCGAGTGCCATGTGGTACATCGCTGAACAAAAAAGGGGTGCGGTAAACACGGAGGGCAAAGTAGCCTAACACTTCCTCAGAGTTGGCTAGACCACCCCAGCGGCTCAGGGCCACATGTGCATGCTCCAGTCTCAGCAAAGGCACCGCACTGAGGGGATCGAAACTCGTGGGGTTCACATACCTCAGAGTTACGCAACCAAGTGCAGACTTGAAGCGCGTCCAAAGAATGCCAAAGATCCCATGCTAGGATCTAACACGATATGTTAGCCACGCCCCTTCAACTTCCACATGCTCCGAAGGTGCACTACTGGAAGCAAGCAAAGACGATGTTAGGCTTTTCGGGCTTCCCGCGCAATGATTGAAATTCTCTCAAGCATGCCCTACAAGTACTTTGACGGTTTCCATTTGCCACGAAGGCACAAATCCGAATCATAGAAGATGATTGCCTTGTACTCCAAGCCCAGAGCATGCAGTTTGAAGAAATCGCGATCAACACCTGAGGCAGAGGGGCAACCCGGCAAAGAGCTCAAGCCCAGCCCACTTCGAAGCTCGGCACTCTCCGTAACTCAGGTTTTCTTGCCGGTGTTTGTCAGATCTTTATCGACCTGAGCAATGCGGGTGCAGGGTTTTAAGAGGAAGCTAAGCTGGTTTGGGAACAGGCAACAGCGAAAAGGAAATGTCGACTCTGCCTGTTCTTGTAAACTGTGGCAATGCCGTGGGCATATGCAGCATGCGCCATGCACACAGCCATCTGGCCAGGTATTGGATCCTCACCACACGCTAAACGTCGCCATCCATCAGTGGTACAGCTGCGGAATGCAGACTGGTAGTTGTCGAGATGTTCGACATCCTTTGTGAAATTTTGGTCCCGGTGCTACTATTGCCTGAGGAGCTGAGGGCGCCCCTTCAGTAGGGTTGCAGTGATATGCAAAAGCACGACGCTTGACAAGCAGCATCCTGGTCCGATTTTGGGGTTGCTGCAGGACGCTTTGTGCAACTGTTCTTCGCGGGTCTTGCTTCTGGGAACTAGTGATTGCCGCAAATTACGCCTAAGGCTACGAAACTGGCAAAGCATCCACCCGAACTTTTCTGGCTTCCGAGGTCCGAGCACCAGGACGTGGCGGCCCAGTGGGGGATGCCTTGGTCTCAGCCCTAGGCCCCAGTCACACATTGCTAGCAGCTAGCGCTTCCCATCCTCTGAGTCGAGAATCCAGCGTTCAGCTCTGGCCGAACCCACGAGACCTCGTGGACTTTGACGCCTCGCCGAGGTAAAGTCGACAAGGAATACACAGAGGCTGCACAGCGACAGGCGGGCTGCAGGCGCATGCGACTTCACCCCATCGCTTGGATCCGAAATCTCCTCGAGCTCTTCGCTCTTCCCAAACCCCAAACAATGTTCGAGTTAGGACACCCATCTGCTTCAGAGCCCAGCGCTGGGTTCCAGAAATCTGGTGCCTTGCCTGCTGGCTGCTAGCACTTCTGGTATCTTCTTGGAAAGCTTACGAATGACACTTCCAAGTGGAGGCGACGTATCATTCAGGCTCGGGTATACTGTACTGGCCAAACGGAGTTGGCTACACATGCAACAACAAAGAAGTGCTCATGCCGACAAAGCATGTGAAGGGTGTCTGGGCTAGTCTTTACACTTTACACGCTTAACAGACGTGGTCACCGCTCCGTTTCCCTGCTTAGCTGCCACGTCTTTGGCCGGAATAATGAGGACCACATCCACTCCGTTCGGTTCTGCCCACGTGCGCTGCACATGGAGCAGCGAGGACTCCTCCAGAAAGCTGTGCGGCAAGCAAACGGCTTGCGAGTGTGCCATTTGCTCGTGTTGCCGCTCCTACACACGCCTTTCCCTAGCACAAGCAGTTCGTGTACATCGAAACATAGGCATTGTGGCTGCAAGTCTACATCAAGACTTCCCTCACCTTTGCCAAAAAGCCTCCAGATTGTCCATCCACTCTGGGCTTCGCTGGAGATCATCAGCGAACACGAAAGCCCGCTCACCGCGGCGAAACCTTTTGCCAATGGCTTCGGGCTTGGGGGTTCCATGCCAAACCAACGGACGGCTTGAGCTACCAGGCATCAAAGCGGCATCCACGCTGCCATGGTAGATCTGTCGCTATCTGTCGCTATCTCCGAAGCATGTCCCACGCGCTTGCAAGCCAGGCAAGAGATTTTTGGGAAACACATTCCATTAGCCCACGTTGCTCAAAGAGGCTTGCAGAATGTGTTTTGGTCCAAAATTACTTCTTCTTCCGTACGCTACTCGAG
>CAJNJA010006591.1:0-11104 GCA_905231915.1 Symbiodinium necroappetens
TAACGGAACAGTCAACACTGAGCGACCTGGGATTCGAGGTTCTGGTTCGTATGGTGCTACAGATTGCGGCGCCCAGGGACGTCCGGATGTACCGGCCCGTGAAGCTCAAGGTGATGACTGCGAAGACGGGACTCGTCGTGCTGAGAGCGCGGAAATGGAAGGTGGAGGTGATGATCCGAGACCTTCTACTCAGACAGCACAAGGTGGCGAGACTGGAATCGCTGCAGAAGCGGTGCCTGGCATGAATGTGGTCGGCCTCTCGACGACGGAACCACAGATCTCAGCGCAAATCGGACCACAATGGACCGCGGCTGAGATGGAGTTTGCAGAGCTGAGAGGAGACACTGAAGTGATACAGGGCAGCGTGAATGCAGCCGGAGAAAGTCAAGTTGGTTTTCACACACCGAGATCTACGGGGTCTCAGCGTGGCTTGCAGTCGTGGCCGGGATGGGTTACACGATTGAGTGGCATGTTTAAGCAGCCCGGCATACCCCCTACTTGGCTCCCGAGCCCTATTTCCTCTCCACCGTTGCCTCCAGGAGCTCGTCGTCTACTTGCAGATGATCATCCTGGCGGAGCACTACAGGAGGCTCAAAGGGATCGTGGAGGTAGGGTGCAAAGAAATCCAAAAGGGTCCAGCTATACTACCCCGCCTAGCAGCAGCAGTATCCCTGCGGAAGCTATTCAAGCAGAAGTGCAGCGACAAATGGGTGCGATACTTGGACGTCTGAGTGAAGTGGAAGACGAAAACTTTCGACTGCAGTCCGAGCTGGATCGTGAGAGGTCTAGAACTATGAGGGCTCAGCAGAGTGACCTTCAGCTCGGACGCTCAGGATCGCATCCTCAAGTTCCCGCTTCTCTACCTGCCCCCTCAGGAGTACCTCAAGGCAGTGATCAAGAACTTTGTGAAGTACCTGAACAGCGGGGCGATCCATGGAGCAGGTTGTGGGAAGGAATAGCTGGGAAGTTCGGCGCCTCTGCCGGACCACAACAATCTTCTTCTGCTGGACGAACTCAGATGCCTCAACCTCCTCCTAAGCGTCAACCAGAAGTACCACTACAATCTGATCCAGTGTCTGGAGCCAAAGCATCACTTCAGTCGAGTGAGGCTACTGTGATAGAGGCTTTAGCTCAAAGCATGCGTCAGCTGCAGGAGATTCAGTTGAAGAACTTGCAGAAAGATGGTCCTGGAGATGACGTTCCGGAGGTGGTCAAGACCGGACCGGCTTTGCTACCCGTTCTAGGACCTCCAGATGGTGATCAGAGCGGTTTGTTTTTCCAAGACTGGCTGGTTCAGATAACTACGGCGATGCAGGATTTGTCCTCGGGCTCCGGGTCGTGGTGGGAGTTGGTCAGAAGTGCTGTGACGAACGCCTATGAGACTTGGTTGGCAGCTTCGCCGTTGGAGCGGCTGGGCATAGAACCGCATGCCGCTGCGGACCTGATCACGGGCAAATGGGTCAGGGTGAACGCCAGGTCGTGTGCGATGATGGTGCAGGCAGTCCCGGAGGCGATAAAGCATGACCTGATAGCGCGGAGGGCAACACAGTCTATGCCGCTTATGCTGTTCAGACTGTACACGCTCTACCAACCCGGAGGAGCAGGTGAAAGATCAGTCATCCTCCAGCGACTTCAAGGAGGTGACCGACCTCAGGGGGATCAGGAATGTCTTCAGATGTTGAGGGCGTGGCCGCGTTGGTTGCAACGATGTCAGGACATGAAGATGGCAATCCCGGATGGGACGGTGTTGGCCAAAGGATTGTCAACATCTACGGCGGCTACGATATCGTCCAGCCCTGATGCAATGTTCCGCACCCAGCTGGTTAGAGCAACACTCAGAATAGATCAGCAGCCATCGTTGGATGATGTGATCAAGTACCAGAAGCACTTGCAAGCGGAAGTCGAGATGATCCTCTCGTCGTCGTTGAAGGGCGCTGTGGTGCCATCTGTGAAGTCAGTCAGTGTTCCCACGTCCCCAACAGCTGGTGGGAAGCCTGTTTGCAAGTACTTTCTGAAGCCAGCTGGATGCAGAAGGGGGTCGAAGTGCACGTTTCAACACGACATGTCCAGTTTGAGCAAACAAGATCGAGCTCGCAAGTGTCTTGCTTGTGGGAGTGAAGAGCATCGCCAGCGTGAGTGCCCTACTAAGACGTTTAAGCCCTCGAGAAGTCAACAAGAGGTTTCGTCATCTACCACAACTCGGCCTACTACAAGCTCTAGGGGGTCTGCAGAACCAGAGGGTGAAGTTTCTCCAAAGGCTGTTCAATCCCTGGAAGTTACGTCTGGACAACCGGTGTTGTCGTGGGAGTCGTTGCTTCAAGCCGCGGCTAAAGTTGCTGGCGCAACAGCTCCCTCGTCGGCGGCGCCTACGATCAACGTCATCTCTCTGAAGGGAGCTCGGGCAACTACTTTGGAAGAGGGTGGTGTATACGCTTTGGTGGATTCTGGGGCAACACACCCGTTGCGTCGGGCAGAGAGTAACTCTGAGTGGCAAGCTGGTGAGGCTGTGCTTGTGAGCCTAGCTGGGGGTGAGACAGTTGAGTTGAAGATGAACTCCGCTGGGACTTTGTTGGTTCCTCCTTCAGCAAGTTCGGAAAGCGCCGCGGCAACGACGCCTATAGTGCCGCTTGGAGCTTTGGTTGGGATGCTGGGATACAGGTTGGAATGGGCTGGGTCGCGATGTCGTCTTTTTGGGCGTGACGGTGAAGTCATCACTTAGGGCTAAATAGCTGTAATTTTTTAATTTTTTTGTTTGTTGTCTTATTATTAGTTATATATCTATTTATATATACCTAGATACGTATATGTATTTTAATAACAATATATTGTAATAATACTTATATAATAAATAGACAATATACAGCTTACGAAGGATAGGTTATACACATATAGTATACATCACTGTATATACATTTATATAGTATGTATATCTATCTATATGTCTGTGTGTATATATATATAAATGCAGCACGAGGTGTTCAAGGTAGGGAGGAAGGGAAAGATAAATCCCTGTAAACTCCTAGCCTTACCCCTAAACAGTAAGTCCCTTTAAGCTCCTAGCCTTAACCCCTAAACCGTAAACCCTAAACCCCACCACTTGTCAATTGTAACCCTGGGACCCTCAAATTCCCAAAACCCTAAAGCCCTAAGACCCTAAAGTTCGGATTCTCGAGTTCTTAAAACCTTAAGCCCGAACCCTAAATAGAAGTCGAACACCTTGTGGTTTTTCCTCCCCTTGGCGGCGCTCTTCGGCTCTGGCGACACTCAGCTTAACAAAGAGGGTCGGGGTCAGGGTTCTTCAGGGCCTTAGTTCTTTTGTAGTTGTAAAGGGTTGGGCTTCGGGGTTTAGGGTCGTACTACCCCAATAAGATCTTGGGCATTTGAATCCCTAAGGCCTAAACCCTAAAACCCTAACCCCCTAGGACTCCCCCTCTAAGACCCTACAAAACCCGAAACCCGTAACCCATAGCCCTAAAGCCTAGATTTTACCCCCCTAAGACCTTAAGCCTCAAGTCTTGAACCCTTGAGGCCTAAACCCTAACACCCTAACACCCTAGGACTCCCCCTCTAAGACCCTGCAAAACCCGAAACCCGTAACCCAAAACCCTAAAGCCTACTAAAACCTTGCCCCCCTAAGACCTTAAGCCTTAAATCTTGAACCCCTAAGACCTAAACCCTAAAACCCTAACACCCTAGGACTCCCCCTCTAAGACCCTAAAAGACCCGAAAGCCGTAACCCATAACCCTAAAGCCTTAGACTTTACTGCCCCCTTTCGACCTTGAGCCTTAATTAATAAATCTTTAACCATTGAGGCAGAAACCCTAACACCCTAAGACCCTAAGACTCCCCCTCTAAGACCCTACTAAAACCCGTAACCCATAACCCTGCACCCTGAACCCTACCCCTCCGAGGCCTTAGCTTATACCTTAGATTGTGAACCCGTAAGATCTAAGCCCTAAAACCTTATTAAGACCTTAAGATTGGTCCCCCTCTAAGACCCCACTAAACCCATGACCCTAGACCCTAAACCCTTAGCCCCCCGCTCCCACCCTGCCCAGGACGCCTTTGTTTTATCAGGACCGATGGATGTGGACCGCCAGACAAGGCGCGGGACTCGCAAAGAGTCCATGGGGGGCTGTCCGAAAGGACGCCCATGCGGCTGAGGCTGTTCGATAAGAACGGCCTTGGCCTCAGAAGCCCGATGAGGGCTGATGGAGCCTGCCGTAGTGGCAGATGGCTCCAACCCCCCCCCTCTCCTGGGGGCCCGATCCCTCTTCTAGCCCGTAACTAGACGACCCGATAAGGGTCGTGCAGCCCGAAAGGGCTGCCACGATGACTGACATAATAAAGTCGGTCATTGTGTAAAGGCCCAGGCTCGCTAGTCGTAGGACCGATTGAAGGCCCAGTAGACTAGATAGATGGTAGGTAGTAGGCAGGCCCAACTTGGATCGGGAGAGCGGCGAAGAATGACCGAAAGAAGATGGCATTCGTCTGATAAAGACCCGCTCAAGATCTCGATCAATGTCATGAGCATCCAAAGTAGGTCGGGTGGCAGACTCGATTCGGAAACAGCGTGGTGCTGCGTGCCCTTCTCCGTGATGCCAGTGCACCGAATGGCTCCCTGATACTGGGGGTGGGACCGTGCTTGCACGTCTCGGCATTGTCACTCGGGGTCGGAAAATCGCAGTGCCCAGATGCCCGATAGAGACTCAAACTCGTCCGAAATGGAATCTTCAGTGACTAGTTTAGTAGGGCGACCCCTGGCACCCCCTAGGACTGCCCGACTGAGGTTCCAGGACTGACCGGGAGGGGCCCAAGACCCTTAAACCCTCAACCCCACTGGGGTGCGTCGGGTAGGGTTTCGGGGATTCTCGGCCATTCGGACTTGTGGATTTTTGTTGATTGAAATTGCTGCTGTACTGTTGCAGTCCGGTTCAAATTTCGTCGGGATTATTGTTGACTTCGAGGGCCGAGGGTCCAGGTTTCAGAAGTTCGTGTTGTTATTGGGTCCCGACCCTAAGCCCCTAAACCCTAAACCCCGAATCCCTAAGCCCATAAACCCCTGGACATTGAGCTAGGCTATGGGTGGGCGAGTGGTAGTAATGTGCCTGTGCATCTGAGGACACCTTGCATGGCCTGGCGATGGATGGCTGGATGGATGATGATGACGGCGCGATGCCGCGTGGATGCACAAATCCTTTATTTGATATTATCATTGTCATNNATGAACTGACGGTCATGCGACGGTCTGTTCCTGGCCAAGGTCCTCCGCTCCTGCACGATGGAGATGTACGGTCGCTTGGATGCCTTAGAGTTGGATTCGGTTCCTGTAGCTCCTTTCGACGTATCAAAGGAAAATTCTCTGGCGATGGGCAGTCGCTTGGATGCAAATTTATAACAATTGCATTGGTTCGGTTCCTTAGCTCACGTCGGTGTGTATGATGGCAAAGGACATGCAGCCAGTCATCGACCTGGCGATGGCAGACCGCCGCTTGGCATTGAAATAGTAGCCAGTTCTGATTACAGATTATTATGTGTGGTATTCCTTGCCAAAGGATAGTACATGGCCGCTGCGATTCTCGAGCAGGCGGAACCGAACTGTCACTTGGATGCAATTAGACAGAGACAGATAGCCTCGTATACACCATATTTGCGAAGGATTCGACGTGGCCTATGCTGTACTGCCGGAGCACGGGGCGGCAGGCGGCCGCATGGATGCAACATCAGCATATGATCTTAAATCAAGTTTGTGCAGCTCGTTTGTGGCGTGCGTGGCAAAGGTCGTCAGTTGGTGTGCGTCACCCAGCAGGCCTTGTCAGTGATTTTGATGTCGTGCGACTGCTAATTCTATGGTCTGCTGAGGCCCTGATGTGGCGTTTGATGGACGATGCGAGCTTGAAGGCCCCTCGCTTTTTTGTCATTGTTTGATCTTAGCATTCCTGAAGTTGGCACTCAATCGCATGCATTATCGTCGTGCTGCTCGCAGATCGATGGGTCAATCAGAAGCCAGCACAGTGGCTTTCAGATAGGCTCTTTGCCCCCGCCATGTCGAAATCAGATGAAGACGAGAGGAAGCGGCAGGAGAGGCTGGCGATTACCTTCGGCCTTTTGGCAGGGGACCCCGCGGCGCCCTGATTGCAAGAAGTTTATCGAATCACTCATCAAACTTTATTATCGACACCTCTTGGTCCGGCTGAGGCACAAGCCAAATTGGGGGAGGAGGCCAGGCAGGCCTTCCTGAACAGCCAGCACTACACAGCGACAGGCGAGGGAGACCTGACGAAGGCGGGGTCGCTGACGAAGGCGGCCCATGTCCCAGTGGTGAATCATTGGCAGGTGAAGCAGGTGATCGGAGAAAAGGCGCCGCATTTGGAGTACCTCTGCTCCGTGTTGCGGTGCGATGACCTGAGTTGGTGCGTATCTCGGAAGCATTGGAAAGACAACAGTCGATTCAAGGAGGTGCTTGTGTCTTGTATCCGAGTCGATAGCGGCGTTGCTCCACCATTCCCCGCCGGGGGCAGCCTTCGCCCACTCGTTGACGCCGAAATTGGTCCGACAGGCAGATGGCAACATGACAAACCTTCATCTTATTTAGGGTTAAGGGTTTGTGTCGCACTTGCAGGTTCTGTTCCACCGGCGGAACTACCGGTTCAAGAAGAATAGAAAGATGTTGAACCCATCGGCCCTCATCGCGAAGCACTGCAGGGAGAAGATCCACTTCTTGAGCCGCCAGCAAGCATTGGACTAAAACATTTTTCAATGCCGCTGCTGCATAGTGCCGGTGCCTGGCACACTGAGATGAAAGTGGGGTCTACGGCACCAAGCCATGGAGGAACCCGAAGGAAGGCGAGGAGGACAGAGGCTTCAAACTTATATTTAATAGCTAATTTTAAAATCAAAGAATAGCACTTAACTGAGTGATATCACGTCGGTATATATTTATTAATAATAGTAGCAATCACCCTCTCCATCCATCCGTCCATCCGTCCATCCATCCATCTATCTATCTATCTATCTATCTATCTATCTGTCTATATAATTATATAAGTAGTAATTAAAGCTATAGAGACAATTTGGTTGTTTGTTTGCCAGATTTAAAAACAGTTCATTGTGTGTATTATTGACTATGAAGTATAATTTAGCTAATTGGTGAATTTGATTGTCATTACACATATATGGGCACGGTATATGTATATTCTACATATACGTATACCGCATAATATATATATATAATATTATATGTGTGTGTGTGTTCACTATTATATAAATTTGAAATAATAATAAGGCTTTATTACATTATTGTATTGCAGTTGGTGGTCGTGCTGTTTCTAATACAACTGCCATTCCTTGATTTCATCAGGACGTGGAGGACGAAGATGAAGACGAGTCAGAAGAGTCGGAGAACGACGGGGAGGAGATGTGTTCCAGAGCAGTCGGTTCTCTTGTTCCTGACACGAAAGCAATTCTGCAGGAGGAAGGTGGTCCCCAGGCTGATGATCCAGCCCAGACGGATCCGGCCCAGACGGATGATCCAGCCCAGACGGATGTTTCAGGGCAGACGGACCAGAAGGATGTTTCAGGGCAGGACGGTCACCAGCCGAAGGGGCCACCGCCACCGCCACCGCCGGGGGAATTTTACGTGAACTCAAAGGCACCGCCTCCGTCAGTTATGCCGACGAAGAAGGTGACCTTCCCTGGAGAGGCGGCGTCGTCGTCGTCGAAGACGGATGGCGCTCCGCCGGATGGGCCGCCGGTGACTCCACAGGCGGGCTTTATTGCAGAGCTGTTGAGCATGCAAAGGCAAGCCATGGAGAGGAGAAGAGCAGTCCTCCGCATGGCTCAGGAGGCAGCGGCCGAGCAGACCCAGACCGATGGCGGGGCCGGCCAGCAGATGCACCATGGAGCCAGCCAGGAAGATTGGGACCGCTGGAGTCAGGAAGAGTGGGAGTCGTGGCAAGCGTGCCTGGGCTGCATTGAATTCAAGGCAAGATACAGACAGAATTGGCGATTATTCGGTGTGCATTGAATTGAATTCAGGTGGCAACGCCAACACGGGGCCGCTGCGAAGGCGGATTGAAGTGATGCTGCGAAGGCTGATTGAAGTTTTGCAAAGCCAGACGGATGGGGAATAATAGATGAAGTAGTTAGTAATTAAAAAATATGCTATTCTATGTATTAATCATAGCATAGCATGCCGGTCACAGCAGTGGCTACGCCACTATTCCCCATTGTCGAAGCTTATGCCGGATTGCCGTCAGCCAGATAAAAGTTGCATGGGTTTGGCAAGCCATAGAGACGAGTATGAAGAGAGGAGCCCGATAGGCGGTATGATGCTGGCCCGGCAAGGCGTCTTCCGATGTCTGTCTTCCATGGTTTAATTCAGTGGTCCGCTGCCATTGCCTGAGGCCGTTGGTTGTCTCCTGCACACATCCATTTTGCCGAAAGGCAACAGAGGGCAACAGAACAGTGCAGGCGATGGAAAAATATTTGTTGCTCGTTGGGCGAAACTTCTGAGCATCATTGTTGATTCGCAGTAAGCACGCCGCCGTGTGACAGGTCTGTGGTGCCAAAGCTCGCTCTGTGCCAGCGTCTGAGACCTCCTCTTGCTCCAAACTACTTTAGACTACTATCGATATTCATATGTACCAGGCTCGACCGATCGTCTTTGGACGTCTTCTTCAACTTCGAGACTCAGATGCGGTGATGGTTGGTGGTGGGCATCTCAGATGGAACATGTTCAGATCACTTCTTCAGCTGCTGCACGGATGCATGCCGAAACGTGAATGTTCTGAGACCGTTGGCTCGATAGCTGCTCCTTGCTGTCCCGAGCGAATTCCACGGTGAAGGGTTGCAATCATCAGGACCAAGAAAAGTTTAATTATAAAGTCTGTAACCCCGCATAGTGTCGTGTTTGATCTGATCTGAGCGAATTCAACGGTGAAGGGTTGCAATCATTAGGACCAAGAAAANNTGATCTCAATACAGATCCTCTTCGTGTTATAACACTAGACCTTTAATGATTCTGATAAGAGAACCGTGTGATAGAATCTGGGGTCCTGTTCCTGTGCAGCTCACTCCTTGTGAGGGCGGCCCGATGGATGTTCGACCCCAGGCACCGCTTAACATCAAGGTGGGCCTGAGCACGATAACAGTGAAGAAGAACGAGGAGAGGAAGCAGAACGATGGACCACAGAACGTTGGACCGTGGAAGGTGAAGAAAAAGAAGAAAAAAACCGGTGACCAGCAAGCAAGAAACCTTCGTCGTCTTCAGAAGAAGGCCGATAAAGCTGAGACCGATAGCTCTCCAGCTTTTCAGCAATGTTTTCAATTGCATTATTTAGTTTTGCCCTAGATACAGTTTAACTCAGACTTGCTGCCATACACACAGCCGCGTGCTCAGGACACAAGACACTCGAGTTGCATGCCGAGCTGGGCCGCAACCCAGACATGTGGTACCAGCGAGGCATGGAGAAAGGACTGATAGATGGAAGGGCGGAAGGGTACCAGCAGGGAGAGGCCAAAGGACATGACAAAGGGTATCGAGACGGATTGAGAGCAGGCTGGTGGCAGGGCTACAACTATGCCAAAGACGAAGCACAAGGACGATTGGACCTCAAATGGAAACCAAGTAGCAACGGCCTGTTTCATCTCAGGGCCGATCAAGGTGGCAAGATGGATGGCAACGATGGCAAGGGCGACCAGAAGGGCGGCAAGGATGGCAAAGGCGACCAGAAGGGTGGCAAGGATGGTAAGGGTGGCAAGGATGGCAAAGGCGACCAGAAGGGTGGCAAGGACGGTAAGGGTGGCAAGGATGGCGGCAAGATGGATGGCAAGGTGGACCAGAAGGGCGGCAAGGGTGCCATGGACCAACTCAAAGGCGGCAAAGGCGACCCAAAGGGTGGCAAGATGTCCCTGGGCAATGCGAGCAGTGAGACTGACAAGACCATGTTCAAGGCGGTGGAGGAGAAGGCGAAGATCCAGGCCCAGCCCATGGCGGAGGAGAAAGCGAAAACCCAGGCCCAGCCCATGGCGGAGGAGAAGGCGAAGACCCAGCCGGAAAAGACCGATGACCCATCCGACAAGATGACGACCGCCAAGTCCAAGACCGAAGCCCCGCCTGACAAGATGACGAACGTCAAGGCCCAGACCCAGGCCCAGCCCGACAAGATCACGAACGTCAAGGCCCAGGCCCAGCCCGACAAGATGACGAACGTCACGGCCCAGACTCAGGCCGAGCCCGACAGGATGACGACCGAAAAGCCCAAGATCGGTGCCCCGCTCGGCAAGATGACGACCGCCCAGTCCGGGACCGCTGCCCCGCCCGACAAGAGAGCCGCCACGGCGAAGACCCCGGATGGCAAGGCCGACAAGGCCAAGCTCCGTGACAAGAAGGCCGCGGCCAAGAAGGAAAGCAAGACTAAGAAGACCACCAAGAAGGAGAAGAAGGAGAAGAAGGCTAAGGCAGGCTGGGCAAAGATAATCTTGAAAATCTTCAACCTAGTTATAAGATATTGAAGTTGTTCAACCCCAATACCGACCGCCTGGAAGGCCAGTGGTCGGAGACGGAAACGACGAAGTTCCTCGTCTTCTTCGTCGTCGTCGGACTGATCGACGGTGCTTTGATTCGGAATCAGTGGTTGCAGAGTGTCAATCCCGCTGAGAAAAATAGTAGTGAGCAGAGCGTCGCCATATGCCAGCCTGCAGTGTGTGCCAATGTTACTACTTGTGATTTTCCTCCTCCCAGGTCCGAAACTTGAATTCCGGCCGGTCCCCCGTCCATCGAGCTCAAATCACGTACTTGCCTGCCGCCCGCTGTTTGACAGGACATGCTTGGCCGATTGTTTCCGTCTACGACCAGGCCAGCAAGATTTGATTGTCACCTCGGGCCGAATTTTTGAGTACGCCCCTGCCTGCCAAGGTCCATGGCCCGGTGCGGTGCAGCCCCGGCCCCCTGCCCAGGACGCCTTTGTTTTATCAGGACCGATGGATGGACCACCAGACAAGGTGCGGGACTCGCAAAGAGTCGATGCGGGGCTGTCCGATGAAAGGACGCCCATGCGGCTGAGGCTGTTCGATAATACTAAGAACGGCCTTGGCCTCAGA
>CAJNJA010006592.1:0-11738 GCA_905231915.1 Symbiodinium necroappetens
TCCCCAGAACGCTCGCATATGTGGATTCTGCTGAACAGTGCCGCAAATGCGGAGCAGGGTCAACTCCGTGGCCTTGTTTGATTCATCCACCTGCAACTTGAAGTCCGCCATGCTGACGATGTCCCAGGGAGGTCTACTAGAGTCACTCGAGCCTGAAAGTTCTGCAAAGCTGTCATAAGTCCCAAAACGCCATAAGGACAGAATTATAGGCTGCCACTCTGTAACAGTTGGAAATTACTCATAATATAATTATATACAGCCCTGAATATGACCCCTGATGTTGATATAGGCAGTTACTAGACTGTTACAGTGTAGGGGAAGTACCCTAAACCCTAAACCCCTAAACCCTAAACCCTATAAAGTAACCCAACATGGAGCCTCCTTGGAGCTCCTCCAGAACAAGGCTTCATCCGTGCCGTCCTCATCCGCCTCGTCCGCGACGAACGTCGGCTCCTGCTCTTCGGATGAAGCGGTCCCTATCAGGGATTCGGTTGTTGTAAGGGTTGCATGGGTATCGCATAAGTAGGTAAGTGTCTCCGTAAGAGCTTCGGCAAGTAAGGGCTCCCTGCCAAGGTTGAAGAATGAATGCAGGAGCCTTTGTCAAAGCTACACTTGCAGTGACCAAGGCGCCCTTTCCGGAGTACTTTACATGCAATGCAACATCTTCGAGCCCCAGACATAGACCAACTTCCTGACTCCTCTGATTCTTCAATCCTGGTAGGACTCCAACCCCCCGACTAACCATAGTGTTCCTGCTTCATGATACTGAGCGTAGTACTGCTTCATGATACTGAGCGTAGTACCCCTACTAATAAGAGGTACTGAGACAAGCGTGCGATTCAAATCCTCCATCCCCGTTGCACGATAGGATAGGACACTCTTATGCATCAAAACCAGAACACCACACCCGCAATGCTATTAGCCTTGAATCCTTGAAACATAAGCCCGATAGTCCGAAACGCTGCAAATCGTGAACCCCGATGCCATAGAGCCCTACAGCCAAGGCCTCAAAGCCCTGTACCCTAAAACCCGACAGTCCATCCCACTGCAACAGTCCGGCAAGTTGACCCAGCCCTCGACTTCGCAAAGCTTGAAGACCTTTTCCGGGCCATATCTCACTGTGGCCGGTTTACGCTACACCACTCACCATCACCATCATCATCATGCCACACTGCTAGTGTGTTCACTTTTCCTGCGCACAAGCATCAGCATCACCCTCATTGAAATCGTGATCATCATCATTCACCACCATCATCATCATCACTATCTGTTTCCCCGTGGTCGTGATTATGACCACTTTATGTTCAATATCTTGATGGTGATGATGATGATGACGGTGATAATGAGGATGATGAACTCTTTCCTCATCATCGTCATCATCCTCATGCTCGTTCTATTCTACTCACAACCAACTTCTTTAACGCCACCACCCTGGTCATCATTGAATCATCTTCAGCATCATCATCGGCACGGGATACATCGCGGTGAGCGCGCTGTCAGAGATTCGGGCGGCAGCACCGTCAGTCTCACTGCACCAGCCGGCAAAGACCATCCTAGTGAGGTAAAACATCAACGATCCTGCTAGCCGTCGTAATGATGAGCCCGGGCACCGCCAGAGAGGCGAGCCGATGGTCCAAGTGCTTCAAGTTGAACTCGAAGGCAAAGCTTTCGGGCTGGACGAACGGAAACCTTTCAGACGTCTCCGGTGGGTAGCAGAGGTGGAGAAGGAGGGGAAGAGGATGGAAGAGGGAAGGACGGGATGAGCAAGAGGTAAAGGGCCGGGGCGTTCTGGTTCTCATTTCCGAAGTGACCAGTGGTATTTCGGAATGCTCGCATATAGCTCAACTATACAGGGATGATCGAGGAACCAGTGCTAGGCCCTCTTACTAGCCTAAAGCCCTCGCCCCTATTGCAACTTGTTCGTCCAGTTTACACAGGAGAGGCTACCCCGAAAACCAAAGCCGTTACAGGTTACCCATAGGTCTCTAAGTAGTTCCTTTTTATGGTTTATATTTAGAATCCTATAAGGTAGTTCCTTTTTATGGTTTATATTTAGAATCCTATAAGGTAATCCCAAAAAGGAACTACTTAGGGGCCTATGGTTACTGACTCAACTTGTAAGCCGACTCCATGAGGCTGGGACCTAGGCCTTCAGGGAGTCCGTTGTTTGCTTCGGTGCAAGGTAGAGAGCTTTGAGTTTAGGTTTAGGGTTTGGGGTTTAGGGTTTAGGGTAGCTTTGAGTTTAGGTTTTAGGGTTTTTTTTGGTTTAGGGTAGCTTTGAGTTTAGGTTTTAGGGTTTAGGGTAGCAGATAGATTCATGGAAGCATAAACGAGATGCCATGCCGTGGGAGGGGCAGCAAACCAAGCAACTGCACGTACGCCTTCCACGAAGGAGCTAACGGCCCGAGTCGGTACGAGTGTCAGGATTTGCATTCATCGTCGCGCACAAGAAAAAGCCTGTCCGGTTCGAGCCCAGGAGCATCATGCATTGGTTGAACCTGCCCGGGCTTCGCTGGTTGACATCTTCAGCTTGGAAAATACTAAGGATAATAACGATAATAACAATACTCATAACCAAAATGGTCACAACATTCATAATGATCATCACAGTGCTTTAGAGCCCTGTGGTTGAAGTCGACAAACCCCAAACCCTAATGAGACTGTTCAATTTATATAAGTTGGCTGCGAGCTCTGTAGGGCGTTGAAAATACGACTCAGATCTCGGGCGTTTTAACTGTGGGCCCTGGGTGTTAAGCTCAAACACCACTCAAAAACCCAACACCCACGACCCCAAACCACAAACCCTAAACCCTAAACCTAAACCCTAAACCCTTAAACCCTTAACCTAAACCCTAAGCCATCCCCCAAACAACACACGCCTCTCCAGCTTGCAGAAGTTGCAGCTCTCGTCGAGAACATCGCGTGCCAGAGTTTCGTTCTGGATGTCGACGATCCTCCGGTGAGGAAGACGGAATGGGTTTCAGGGTTTAGTACATGATAGAATACATGCCACAATACTCATATGTAAACGGTTTAGGGGATAATATGACGACAGATATCAGACCCTCCATTGTACACTATCCTATTACCGACTGCGGATTATCTTAGACGCCAATACCACCGGGAACTGAGCCGAACATTCGAAACTCGCCACCCTCAAGGCTAAACCTGAAACCCCAATCCCGAAACCGGAAGCTGAAACGAATTCCCTCAGCCCTGAAAATAGATCCCATATATAACCTACAGAGTATGCTTTATAATATAGAAGCCCAGCCCGCAAAAACACCCTCGAGCTGCTGTGCCTGAGGTAGAGCAGCTCGAAGAGCTGCAGCCGTGCATTTGGCGTCTCCAGAAGCAGGAGCAACGTACGAAGCTGCAGGCTGCTGAGGAAGAGCTCATGAGCGACCTCTCGTCTAGAGGGTTTTAGGGATTTTTCGGGTTCTGCTGGGGGTCGAGTCTTGAGTCTCTCGGGAGTTTTGATGGGGGTTTGATCGCTTTTTTGCACGTCGAGGCCCTGTCGGTTTTAGGGTTTGGGCCTTGCAAGGAAACGGGGGTTGTGGGATCTGCCCTACTGCCCTACTTTGGGGCTTTAGGGTCTTCGGGTTTAGGGATCAAACTGAATCAGTTGCAAACCGTCTCTGGGTTAAACTGTTAAACAACTAAACCTACTTCCCAAGTGACCTGATACTTTGAAGAGGGCTTTATTGCTCAAGGCACGGCTTAAGGCCTACGGGTTTGGGGCGCACGGCTTGCGGGCGGGTGAACTGAAGATTCAGGCATGAGGCTTCTTATGGAGCTCTGCTCGGGGGGCCTTCGCTGCATGTCGCTGATACAAACCCCTACTTAGTCGCGCTACTGCTGCTGCTAACAGCACGCTTTTGTGTTGGACATGGCCTGTGCTTGTCGTCGCTCCTTCAGTGCACTGTGCTCTCACGTGACTTACTACTGTAACTTCCCAAGACCGATGACTTGGATTGGGAGTACGGGGCGAAATATCAGACGTTCACCGCTTGAGACACAAGCAAAATCCTCCAGTATGGTGAGGTTTACACTTAGAGAACAGGGAACAAGTACTATGATGAACAGGACAGCAGGGAGAAGGAGCGAGTCATGAAGGGAAAGCAAACGAGACTAAACACAACAGGAGCAGGAATGGCAACCAGCGAACCTAAACCTAAACGCCCTCAAGCTGGAAACCCCAAGACCCGAAGCCCTAAACCCTCAACCCCAAAAGCCCCAAACCGACCGGCTGGCCGACCTAATACCGCTGATGGACAAACTCTGCATTGTCCATGATTGTACGTAAGTATGACTATGCCTATGCCTTGGCTCCAGCAGTCTCTTCCTGGGATGCAGGATCTGCCCGCCAAACATCCCGAAACAGGAAAGGCACTTGGACTTCCCTGGCCGAAACCCTAGATAACCCCAAACCCCCACAGCCCCCCAAATCGTCAACCACGCCCTTTCCTATACTAAACCGGAAAATTGGCCGGAACTAGATCCGACAGCGAAATCTAAACCCGAAGCGCCAACTCCCGAATCCCTACATCCCTGAAGCCTCAAACCCTGAACTCTGAAGCTTCCAAAGCTCTCAATTGAAGGGACAATAGGAGGGACCCCTAGAAGGGACCCCTAATCCTAATACCCTATATAACCCTTATATACCCCTGATATGGTCTCATAAAGCCCCTACATAACCCCAAGTGTCCCTTTAAGCCTTGATCAATGCTAACACACTCCAGAAGAGACGCCGGAACAAGAGCCGCGACTTTCTGCTCCTCGGTCAGGCTGCAGAGATGGAGTGCCTGGGCTTGCGAAGCTATTTCTTGCCTTATAGTCTTGAGTTTGTCGAGGCAGCTTAAGGTGTTGGATTTGGCAGCTTTGGGTCATGGCTTAGATTTCAAAGATTTGCGGGTTTGGGGGTCTTGGAGCAAAGTCAAACGAATAGCTAGTGTAGGCTTGAGGTACAAAGCCTGTTTTCCGAAGTCCCGAGAAGCCTACAGGTGCAACCGAAACTGTTACGCCCCAGGTTCTGAAACTGAATCTCGTAAAGCTCGGAACCCCACACTCCCACAGCCCTCGCCGCCCTACATTCATCCAAACCATCAACTTCTTCACCGTTGTCGTCGTCGTCCTCGTCCTCGTCGTCGTACACCCTGACCCCAGGCCCAACAAACCCCACCAAGGCTGCCACCCAGACAAGAAGCAACAGACATAAGGTTCTGTGAGGACTGTCCATGAGAGTGATGCGGCTAAGATGCAGTTGTGGACGAGACTTTCGGTCTGTATGTGATTTGGACTCGACCCCTGCGGCTACGTTTTTATTGACACTGATCTATGCCTGCGGGACTTGACGTCCTGCACCCTAAACCGCCTAAGCAGTATTTTCTGAAGTAGTTGACACCCCCCAATCCCATGTGTCTAAGCACTTGAACTTTCTATTCTTACTCGTAAGCCTAACGTATAGACCGGGCCTTGTGGTGGTCCATGAACACAACAAAAATTAACGTTATGCTCCAAATCTAATGCCGAAGACAGTTCCTAAAGGTTAAACGCCCTCTATACTCTATACCCCAAGAGCCTAAAGTCCAAACGCCCAAAACCACAAACCCACACCTGCCTGGCAGAGGTTTCTGAAGCTTGGCGTCGCCACGGCCGAGTCCTAAAGAAGAGTATTTTATTAGTGATTTCTAGTTGATGTTTTTTTTAAAAATCTTGTTTCAAGTTTTGTTACTGATCTTTCTTGTGAAATTGAATTTTGAAACGGGCTTCTCAGGTTAAGACACCCTGACAGAGTCTCCGAAGGGGATTACGGGCCGTAAGGGTTGAAGGGACTGGAGGCTCACTGGGTTTAGGGTTCAGGAGTATAGGGTTTAGGGATTGAGGGTGGGATTCAAGGTTTAGGGTTTAGGGAATGAGGGCTTCTTGCTTACGAGGCTCTAACAGGATTTGAAAGAGGCCCCATCAGATGTTCATGAATAGGTGCCCTGTATACGACCGAAAGAGTTTAAAAGGTATCTCAAAATGCCAATTCGTTTATGATGCACTGTAAGGCTTCGAGTATTAAGGTTGAGATCTTGCATTTTGGAGTGCAGGGCTTCAGGGCCTTGGATCTAACTACACCCCAACACCATGATCCCTACAAATGCCTAAGACCAGTAAAGACAAAAACGCTCCTCCGCGGTTGGCCGCTTGCCACTGGCATAGTCGAGCGCCAGAAGTCCATGCTCGGGCCAAGGCCAATCGTTCATCGGGCCTTAGGGTTTTAGGGTTTGAGGTTTTAGGGTTTAGGGGCTTGGGTTTAGGGTTTAGGGGTTTAGGCTTTAGGGGTTTAGGTTTTAGACCCCGTAGCGATTTTGGGGGTTCCATACAAAGCTTCCCAAAGCAGCTTCAAAAAAAACAAAGCCCCATGAGAGCTCCTTCAATCCCCCTTTGAAGTCGGTACATCGAACACGGTTTACTAGCGTCACCCCGCTCCGCCTGAGTCGATCGGCTTCTCAAGGTAGAGAGCACTGAAGATGCAGGAGCCGAACCTCCAAAGGAGGAAGCTGATGGGTCTAGTGTTGACGGTTCAGGGTTTGGGATTTGGGGTTTAGGGGTTTTGGAATTCGGGGTTTGGTGCATAAGTGTATCAAGGGTCAGGGATTATAAAGGGCTTGGTGATGAGGGATGCTCACGCTGAACCTACAGAACATGATCCCTCTAGGTGCCTTGGGTTGAGCAACCTGCACTCCAGCAGGCACCATCAGCTTCAATCCTATCATCAAACACTTAAAGCCTGCACGCGTGGGTCTGTGCGTCCTACTCTAGGCCAAACAAAGCTGCAGATCGAAAGAATCCAAGAGGACCTGCAGCTTTGCAGACTTCGACTCTCAGAAGTTGGATCCCTAATTTGAATTTCGATTCGTTTTCCGGCATTATCTGCCATCCAACCAACAAAGCTCATTGCCGGCAAACCGGAACCTGTCAGTTCACCACCCGAGGGTTTAGGGCTTGGAAGTTTAGTCGGACATCGGAAGTCTTTGAAAATAAGTCCACATGAAGCAAGCAAGCTCCCAACGCCCTGTCCATGGATCAAGTTTGACTCTGACACTGCTAGGCATCTGCCATAAATATGCTCCTGCAGAGCCATAAAGATCAACCACATCTTGACAAATCCGATGGCCCGGGGAAGTCTTGAAACCCGGACTCCAACCCAAAATCTTACAATCCGTTGAGGCACATCCTGGAGGTGTCCTTTCGGCGGAGCTCCTGCCGTGGGTTCCACGGATGACGAGAACGTACTGTCTGCGGGAGTGGATATCTGGGATGTAGGCAAATTCGGTGTTTCTGGCTGATGCTGATCCTCTTCCTCCGAAGCTACTTGGTTTTCCGCTGTGGTAGTCTTGGTCCGCTTCCCCTTTATTTCCAGAGAAACATATCCAGTAACGTTCGTTTGCATTTTCTGTCGAAGCTCGAACAGCGATATGGGCGTAGATAAAGAGCAGGATCCCGACAATTAAAGTTTAGAGTTTATAAACGCTAAACCCTAAGCCCAAAACCTTTTCTGCATGTATATACATATATATATATACATACATACATACATACATACATACATACATACATACATACATACACACATACATATGTATATATATATACATATATAAATAAATATGTATGTATATGTATGTATATGTATGTATATGTATGTATATATTTATATATATATATGATATATATATATATATACCTATCTATCGATCTATCTATCTATCTGTCTATCTATAGCGACCCCATAAGGGGCTGCATGCTGAAACCCGCGGTTCCTGTCGCAGGACACCTTCCCATCGATCGAGGCGCAACAGCTGCTGCCCAACGAAGGCGTCCGAAGGGTTCGCGAGGTCCAGCCCTCGGGTGTAGCGGGTTTGTAAGGTTTAGGGGTTCAGGGTGGTGGGGTTTAGGTTTAGGGTTTAGGTTTAGGGGGTTGGTTTTGGGGGTTTAGGGGTTCAGGGTTGAGCGGTTTAGGGCTGATCGGGCTTATGATCCATGTTTAGCTGCGGGTGAACGGAGTGGCAATATACTCACTACGAGTACTTGCTGAACTCTAAAGCAGAAGAGTCCTAAAGGATCTACACCTAAACATCAAGTTGAAAGCCTGGCCTGACCCCACACCCTGAGCCAGCAAGGGAGATTTAGTTTCGCAGACCTTTCTGTTCTTTGGCTTCACTTGGAAGGTTGGCTTCTGATCTTGGGAGTTAAGGGCTGTGCCCGGAACCCCCTACGCATGCATCGACATGTCAGCAGGAGGGGGACTGATCTGGAGCAGAAGCTCGGTGTCAAACAAGCGGCCCGGCTAAGGTCTCGGGAGGTTTCGGGGGATGGTTTGGAGTTGTAAGGTTCTGAGCCGCTGTACGTCACGGACGAGGAGCTGTAGTGGCCACTCGGATTCTGCACGTTGAGGTTCAGAAGGCTGTGTGAATGCTGCAGCGCCGAGATGTACGCTCCTGATGCAGCGCACTCCAGCAGTCAACAACCAAAGTGGAACGACAGCAGGGTCCCGCAAATGGCAAACACGGTCAGATTCCGAAATGCTGCATAATGCTAGCAAAGGTGCTTGCTATCAATGATGGACCACTCAGTAATTCATACGGCCTTCATTCCTAACTAGTATCATGGTTAGCAGTCCTTGGGCACGGCTTCCGGTCAGGATTTTGCATTCGTTTTCTAACACATTCATACACCTTCGGGGTATGCTCAGCGCTTGCATCTCAAGAAGCGTCTCACTTGATATTCCGATGATTGAGTCTCAGGGTATCTCCAAGGCCCCAATCCCTAGCATTGAACACCTTTTTCGAAAACATTCGAAGCCACGGTGCTGAAAGTCGGAGCGGCCAAGATCGTGAGATATCGCTCTTTAGCTCCCGCACTGCACGGTAGAAGCCGCCACACAACCTGTGAAATTGGGCGTAGGCTAAAGGGTTCAGAATACACAAAATCTGTCACATGCAAGTATGCAACACAAAAGCACCTCGCACCTCCTCAGCTATCTCGCGCTCGAAGCCCAGTTGTAAGATCTGACTGGGCTCCAGGAGGAAGTCCTTGGCCAACCTCAGATAATACAGGGCCTTCGTGATTCGTACAAGGTTTCGGGGGAAACGTCTCGCAGAACGGCTGCAAAGTTGATAGCCTCCAGGCTGCAAACAGTACTAGGCAAGAACTGGCGGCTCAATTGCCAGTCACTCTTGCAGCATTTGATGGCGTGAGCTCTTATTTGCTCAGCAAGTGCTGTAGGCCGATGTGCATTGCTCACACCAACTCCTCCCCAACTCTTTCAAGGACTTAGGCCCTAGACCCTTACACCCTGAGACCCTACGACCGGAAGCTCTTTTGTGGACCTTGTAAACTCTCCATCGGCCCCCCAAAACGCTGCGAGCCCAAACCCTGCGACCCTCAGACAGAGAAGGGCCAATGCAGGACCGCGGGGCGCATTCAGGAAGACCACCTGCTCTTGGATCTGCATCTTCAGGGAGCTGAACCTCATCGGATGACTTGGGTGAGCTTTAGTCTTTTCAGGGCTCATAGGCTTTATGGCGCTGCCTTGTCGAACCATCGGGGGGGTGGGGGGGGGGGGAGGGAAAAACTATCACATACTAACTCGCATAGTCTTATGAACCGTATAACGAGGCAACGAGTGCAGCCAGGAAGCTGCTTGAAAAGCTGCAGCTGCTTCCTCGGCAGGCAGGGCTCCGGCAAGCTCCGAAAGAAAAGAATGCCTAAACTCCCCAGGGCATAACCTTTGAGGTTTAGGGTTTAGGGAAGCTTCAGAGAACAATGAGACCGCAATGTAGACCTGTAGACATTAAGATCCTTGTTGCAACTCCCCCACATTTTCATCACAGACATCCCAGGACCCCCCAAACCCGAAGCTAAGCGGCCAAAGTGATGTTACGCCACACATAAACCCGAAGACTTGGCAGTCTCAACCCTCTAGACCATAAAACTGCCTAAACCCAAAAACTCCAGATGATTTAAAACCTCAAGCCCCTAAAGTCCAAACCCTAACTTCCCTACTAATTAAAACCCTCCCCAGGCCCTAACAAGGCAAAGCGTCGCTGCCGGAAGTCTGCAGCGGAGGAGCTGCGACTGCTCGGCGAGGAGCCTGTGGAAATCCCATCTGTCGCCTGCGAAAGAAAGGGCTTGGGGGTTTAGGGTTTAGGTTTTAGGGTTTAGGGTGTTTTGGTCTTGTTTAACCCCTTTTTTTCCCAATCCCATGCATGACTATTGACTGGAGGGGCTTTGCTTATGAAGGCAGTGTTGCCAAAGGCTTCTGTTACCTGGGGTCAGGTGCTCAGGCTTTCAGGTCCATGCATGCATTGAAGGCTTTCCTGGTGGCCTATGGTTTCGGAGTTATATGATATAATATAATATCATATCATATAAGATAATATAGTATAGTATAGTATAATATAATATAATATTGGGATTTAGTCTTCGGGATCCTGGGGTGTATGGATGTGGACTTCTACGTTCTGCGGGCGGTTGCTTCAAGATAGCGTGTTTCATAGAACCCTTATAGTTGCAGCCCCCTTTATAGTATGCGAGGCTTCCGCATTTCCTGATTCCTGTTGCATACCTTGGGACGTCATACTCTTGATTGTAATGGCAGCAAAAGTGCACATCTCGAGTACTCACCGGCGATCTGTCTAAGGCTTCCTGAAATTAGGCGGCACGGTAAAACCTCAAAAATCGAAAAGTACATCCCACGCTGCCCTGCAAAGGCATGCCGGATGCGGCTTCGCACGCTTGGCCCTGCCTAGGCTCCTACCCATGGCTTTCTCCATGTTGAACTTTATCCTGGTACCACCGGCAGTGGGTACCGTCCTTGGAGACGGGCACTGAAGATATGCCTTCTAGGCTGTTTTGAGTTGTAACCCCCTTACAGGTATCGTACCTACTTGAAGCAAAAACCGTACGAGAGTGACAAGGAAACTAAAGGGGAGCCCTAATCTCGCCCCTCATTTGATCTAGCCACCCTCCGATGCCACCGTCCATCCGAACCGCAGAAGCTCTGGGCTGCTATTGCCGAGCGAGTGGTAAGGAAAGCAAGGTAGGAACGCCGTCACATGACGGGGCTTCGTGCTCCAGTTTCCTAGGCATCATGTATTTATCCGCTAACAAACTTTTCGTACTATATAACTGTATAGGGATTATACTACATCGCAAACACCACGGGCACTTAGTAACTAGTAGTAACCAGATGTAGGTTGCTTTGGAAACCCTGCTCAGCCACGCTCATCGTGCAAAAGCAAGGCTCCATAAGCCAGCGGCCGTTTTCCTGCAACGACTGCTCAGGAGGCGACATCCGAGTTGACTGTTGGTTGGGTTTTATGAAAGTAATTACAACCCGAAAGTCGAATGCAAGAAAATCGAAGCACAGCTCTCTGTCAAAGTTTCCGTTAACCTCGAGGATCGGTTCTGGAAGGTTTTCAGACGCACCATGCTGCAACATGCTCCCCACAAGAACTTGGCACAAGGCCTTCTTTGAGGCTCTTCCATGTCTCCCGTGTTCTCAAAAAATTCATGCTACAAGAGTCCACTTCCAGAACTCCAGAACCGTTACATAACCGCACACACATGAGGATGACATCCCACATCGTCAACAAGCAGCCTATACCCAACGCAAGTACACACCCGCCGGCACCGTACACCCCAAACACCATGTAGGGGCCTTCATCATTAGAACAGGGTTTTGG
>CAJNJA010006593.1:0-16786 GCA_905231915.1 Symbiodinium necroappetens
GCCCCGAATGCGACCAAATTGCCTTACTTTTCACCACCAAGGGTAGTAGGGCCCGACTCATCATCGGCGGGGCCGCAAGAAGGACTTCTCCAGGCACACCATCTAATCCTGGCGCCTTGCGCCGCGGCACCTGCCTGAGTATCTCCTCAAGTTCCTGCAGGGTTGGGACATCCTGAATGGTCCAGTCAATCTCCTCGTCTTGGAAGATCCCCTGATCATCCCCTTGTAGGAACTCCTTCGTGTTGACCACAACACCCATCTCTTGCTCGCCAAAGTGTCTCATCCAGATCTGGTCGCGCTCCTCCCAAGTTCCAGCTTGCTCGCCGGATGCTGTCTTGAGACCAGGCATTGGTCTCGAGATGGGTCTGGCCTGCTTGCCACCAACACCAGCCGACTTGGCCTTGTGAAGGACATCACATCCACGATCTCCAGCTTGGTAGGCCAGGTTCTGCAAGAAGGCAGCTTTGGCCTGCCGGATTCCATGTTTGATGCGAGCAGTGGCCCAACGGGCCGCCCCCGCCACCACATCATATATGACTGCCTGCTTTGACAGCAAGGCATCCACACCATAATCTTCTTGGTGTCTCCACTGTTGGAGTGCTCTCGACAGTAATGCTGCCCAGAGATCCTTTCGACGGCGTGTTCGCTGCTTGAGACGTAGTTTGCCATCCCGCAATCGCCAGACATCTGGGGGGATGTAGCTGGCATGAGGGGAGCAATGGTCCAGCCCAAAGTGCTTGGCCATGACCTCATGCAGGTAGTTCTGCAGATGTTGGTAGTGGTCGTCTGGATGCCAGTCCCAAGGGGGTGGGGTATAATGGGACAGTTCCTGAGCAATGGTGGCCCTACCCTCCCTGGTCAGCATCTTGCCAGTGTCATATCTTGGCCGGAAGATACGCTTCTGCTCAGAGGCACCCTCCCTGGTCCCTGTGATGTCAATCGCGACCGGGGCATGATCATCATTGGCATTGGCAGTGTCAAAGGCATGTTCTACCCAGCTGACAACCCGGTCAACGGAGAGCTTGCCTCCAAGGCCCATGTAGTCGATTCTGTGCTCCGCTCCATTGGCCTGACGGTAGGTGGTCGTTGTTCCAGTGTGGTACTCACGGTAGGTCGCAGGGAACCACACACCAGCATCCACAGCCGCAATGGAAAATTGCACTCCATTGTCATCCGGCTCACCATGGACCAGGTCGCCTGTAGTTCCCTGTAGGCCTGTGGGGATACGGCCATTCAGGTCTATGCCAACAATCACCATTCCTGCCTCACGACCTTTGCTCAAGTAGCCAGCGATCTCCTCGTGGAACTTCTTGGCCTCTGCCCGCTTGGTCGAGTGTGGGCAGTGCCCGGAAATGACAACTACCTTTCCGAAGGCCGCGTTGATCGCCAGCGCAAGGAGCCGCGGGGACTCATGAAGGACCTTGATGTCTTCCTCTTGGATAAGCTGTGGTTTTCCGTCACAGCTTGCAATTCCTCTTGTCCGACTGATCCAGATGGCAGTCCCCCAGTGTCGGTCTGATTCAGTCGAGAGACGTAGAAATCGGCGACTGGAACACACAGCGGAGTGCCCCATGGTCTCTTGGAAGAATGCCAGGTTGAAGCCCAGATCCTCCAGCTGCTCCTCGTAGTATCGGTACTTTCCCCCGAGGCTTTGGGCATTGAGGCTCATTGCCTTGAACTCGATTTCCGCACGGAACTTCAAAGTGCCTCTTTCCCTCGTAGGGACCAGCTGGTCCGGACGTAAATGCGAGGCGCCCAGCCTCTCATTCTCCGACCAGCACAGAGCCATGCCATCAAGGAGCGGGAGGGATCCGTAATCAAATGCAACCGCAACCCATGATAGGTCCCCATGTTGTAGAATCTTGCAGGCCGCTTCCGGGGGCTTGTTGAGTTTCAGGGCACCAGAGCCCACCTGATTCGCCAACACATCTGCCATCTCATTGAAGGGGTGGCCAACGTGTGCTTTCGTGTGGACAAACTTCAGGGGATTGAACATCAGGCGCTGCAGCAGGCCCTCAATCGCTCGCAATTGCTTTGCAAAGCCATTGACCGGAGCCCAGCTTCCATCTGCCGACAGCCCTGCCGCATGGCAGTCAAAATGTAGCAACACTCGGCTGAAGAGGGCCCATGTGTGGCCTTGGAGGAGCCAAAGTCGGGCAGCAGCTATTGCCACTTGTTCGTTCTTGAGCGCCGGGGGGGCCTCATAGGTCCAGCAGGAGGCTGGGTTACCTTGTGTTTGCTCGCCCAAAACTTCGTATATGGCACTGGCCCCTGCCGTCACGAGCAGGAGCACAACAGCATATCCTCCAACTTTTTGCTTTGCCTTCCAGGAGCCATCAGTATAGACATGTAGTTCCGGACTGCTGGGCCCTTGTCCCAACATAGAGGAAAGGCTGCTCCAATGCACCATCTGGCTAATGGCCTCCACTGTTGGCTGCTTGAAGGAAATCTTACCAAGTTCCAGTTCTGGAGTCCACTCCTGCCAGGTTTGCATGAAAGCAGCAATCTCCTTGAGGTTGTGTGGAAGGTGAACATGCGACCTTGTCATGTCGAAAGTAGGCGGCCCGACATAGTCAGCCAGACGCACCTGCCGTGGGGGGTCGACATCCGCTGGTGGCCCCAACGATGCCTCCTGTGAGTCTCTATCCCGTCGAGGCGATCTGCTTCTGTCAAGCGGTCGCGGTGGAGGTGGGCCCCGTGGCCCTTCTCCAGGCCCTGGTGGCGGTGGTGTGTCCAGGTCACTGGAGTGCAGGATGTCGCTGCTGGGGGACCGTAGCATACCACCAGAACTGTCCTCATCATCCGTGCCATCCGAACTGTCTGAAGATGAGCCAGGGGGTTGCAACGAGAAGGTCAGCACCTCCCTGTGCCTAATGCGAAGCTTGCCCCGTCTTGCTTCCTCGCCGCCTTCCACCGTCAGAACCCAATCATCAAAGTCAGCAATCTGCAAGTCCTCGATGTAAGCCTTTGGGTCAAAGATCTCCGACGTCTGAACCCACTGTGGAAAACAAGCTAGAGGCCTTAGGTCCAGAAAGATGACAAAAGCTGCCGTTTCCGGCATCGCATTGTTGCTGAGAACAGCAACTTGTTCCCAAATGGAGCGACCACCATGTGAGAGGCCAGGCAGCCTTTCCACTGGAAGAAACACCGTGATCGCGCTTGGGTCCATGCCCAGTACTTCGCCTGCAACCACCTCCATGGGTCGTAAGTCGAGGGGCTCAATCTCATCCACAACCTGGTCCTGGGCCGACTGAATGACATTGTGGAGTCCTTCTTCCTGTCGCGGAGGGTCAAAGTTGGGTCGCCATCTCGCCGGCTGTTCCATGCGCACATCCAGGTTGTCCGACCAAGTGCAAGGTTGTCCAGGAAGGACAGCCTTGACAACACCCCCATCAATAGTTGAAATACTGCGTCCTGGTTCAAGGGGGGTTCGGCTCCCGAAGACATAGAACTCCAGCTGCTCCTCGTGGTACTCCTGGAGGTTGTGTCGGAGTATGGCGTGGTTGAGTCGCCCGTCCACATAAAATGCGAAGGCTGTCCCTCCAATCGCCCGCGCATCCAAGACTAAAACTCGCTTCCCCTTGCTCCTCGTCCACTCTGGCTGGGCAACGAAGCTTCCGAAATAGTCTCCCAACTGAGGAATCGTCGGGTGCAGGTCCCCAAAGTACCCGGGTGTTGTAGTGCAGGCCCCCAGGATCGCCTCTTTCATGAAAGAGAGCGACAGTGGCCTTGGCAGTTCAAGGTTCAGCACCTCGGATTCATAATAAGGAACTGCCAGCCAAATGGTAGCATGCAGCGTGAGCTCCTCCATCTCAGGCTGCCCAGTCTCCTCAATGAGGTCAACTGGTCTGGCATGTAGCTCCGGGGGTGCTGCCGTGCCGCGGTTGTGCAGGAGAGGAGCTTCCAGCACTCTGCGCCACTCGGCATCTGCCAGTTGCTCTGCCAGGGTTCTCTGGCCAGCCATCCAAATTTCCAGGTCGCTGGGCAGAGGTAGTTCACATCGCTTCCTGTGTTTCGTCGCCCTCACCAATGGTATAGGGGCATGGAAAAGATATGCCGTGACAAGGGCTGTGCAGATTCTGCCAGGCACACCTCCAAAGTGTGCCCGCGCACGAGTTCGCCTGCCCATGCCAGCAGCAGCCGTTGAGAGCAGAGCTAGCCCAAGCACTGCCATCAAAGAAACCAAGAAACCAGTGCAGAGGCCCTCCCCGGCAGACATGATTTCTTCCAGGAGAAGACCCACGACTTCGATCCAAGGCACCACAATATCCAGGATGTCATAGACCCGGATGTGAGGGCCGAGCCAGGAGCAACCATAAAGGCTCTCCTGTTCATATGACACTGTAGCTGGCTGCGAGGCCAGCCATCGAAATGCCCAGGGGACAAACCGAAAAAGCCCCTTCATAGCCAAGTTGGCAGCAGCATCCCCTTTGCCTCGGGGTCCCTTGCAGCCAAAACTTTCACACCACCACCCACAGTATCCACACTGCAGGCCAATCTCCATAGCCATAAAATCCTTCCGCCCAGCTCCTTCAAATAGCCGAGCAGGTTGGCAATCATAAAGAGCAGCAGGGCAGGCTACTCCACTGCCGCATCGCGGCTCTCCTCCGCCTTCTTGGGGAGCTCCGTGAGGAAATCCTCCTCGTCGTCTTCGCTTTCCACCAACTGAGCATCGCCATTCCCATGTCCTCTGCCCTTTTGCCTGGCTTTTTCCAGCTTTGCGGCCAAGGTCGTCCCAGGCTTTGGGCTCGGCATAGGTGCCCGGCCCTTCAGCTTGACACCAAGCCTGGGTGTGAGGTTCTTGGGACGCGAGGGCGGCGACGGCTGTCCCACGTGGTGGCTGGGCGATGTCAGATATGGATCGTCGGGCACTGCCTCCCGCTCGGCTTGCTCCTGCTCCATCTTCTGCTTGGCCACCGCAATGGCAGCATCCATGAACCTGTCCAGGGAAGCCCTGGAGGGCTTGCCACTTCCTTCGGCCGGGCAGGGTGGTGTTCTGGGAGCCGCCCGGACTGTGCTGGATCGTGGCGGTGTTTTCGGCCCCACATGCAAGACCTTCTGCAGCTGCTTGTTGAGCTTCTCCGCAAAGGTCTCGTCTATGTCCATGTCGTCGCCCTCGTGCTCGCATGTCTCCATCAGCTGCCTCCACTCCTCTGCCACATCTGGCGGGGGGGGCATCCTGTTGTCCAGCTTGCATGCTGTTCGGGTTCATGATGGCTTCTTGAAGGGCCTTGAAGGCATCTCGCTGGGCAGCGGCCTGCTGCTCCATTTCTTCCTCTAACTTCTCGACGTCCTGCTTGTGCTTGAGTCTTTCCTGCACATAGGCCCGCTGGAGCTTCTCTTGAAAGGCAGCCCAACAAGCCTTGGCCGCCTCCATGTCCTCCGCTGCCTTGCGCATCTTGACCTCTGCTCGGCGTGCCACTGTCAGTAGGCGCTGGTAGCCCTTGGCAAGCCCTGCTCGGCGATGGATCGGCTTGTCCTCCTCGGCTTCCTCCTGCTCCCACGATGGCTTGGTTCTTGCTGTCATCATCGTGTAGCTCGGAAAATCTGGCTCCTCCGATCGCTGAGGGCGCTTCCAGTCCTCCCAGCGTCCATGCGAGCTGCCGCCATCCATCTTGACCGTCGCCTCGACTGGCTCGCCACTGCTCGTCCTTCCATCCCCATTGTTGCTTGCCTGCACCAGTGCGGCGGCCCATTGAACACTCCAGTTCTCGATAGGCAGGTCGTGTGTGGTGCCTTGCCAACAATAGCAAGGATCGGAGCGGCGGGTGCTTTCCAGCTGCTCTTGCCTCTCGTATTTTCCGCCTCGCTGTAGCCCGACGGGTTCTCTGCCTCCGGTGCCAAGGAGGCGAGGACGGAATGGCTGCGTGCCTTGTGCACTGGGGCTCCTGGCTATGCTGACCCGCTCCTGGGCCGCTCGATCCAGTGCCCTGTGTGTGTATATATATACATATATATATACATAGAAGGAGAGACCCATGATGCATATTCACATGTCAAAGAGGTCTCCCTATCTCCCGGTGCATCTATCCATCTATCTATCTATCTATCTATCTATCTATCTATCCGTCTATCCATCCGTCTACCTACCTATCTATCGATCTATCTGTCTGTCTATCTGTACTCATTTACGCATTCATTCACTCATTCGAGCGGTCCAATCATTTGAATGGAGGGTGAACTATCAATACATCGGGACATGCCTGGAATATTGCTTCTTTTTTCCGACTCCACGGATTCAGTAATAGTGTCATGTTCAATTTAAAGAAGCAAATGCCGTCCAGGGCCCCGAAAAGCGGAGCGCCCTTCGCCTTGTCCCTGCGGCTCCACGACGATGGCACCGCTGAGCTGGAAGAGGACCCAGATCGCCCGGGCCTGAACAGAAAGATGATGGTGATGATGGTGAGGATGATGATAGTTCTGAGTCTTACTGCTGTTTGCTATAGCATGCTGGGCCTCAAAAGAGAGGGTAGAGGGTTCTAACATCGGCCTTATTCTAAATAGAAGGCCCCCCATGCTAAACCCTTATAGGGACTCTTTCTCGAACCTAACAGCATCCTCTTCTACTATAAAGCAATCCTTGAAGGAGCCGTGTCCGAACTTGCAGATTGTGAGTTCCGTTTGAAGTTGCCGGGTTTGAGGATTTCAATAATTCCAGGGTTTAGGGCGCAGGATTTCTGCTCGTGTAGGGGTTTTGGGTCCCCCCTTCTGTAAGGGTGAGGCTCTGAGGGGTAACCATAAACCCTGCATCCTGAAACGGAGACCCTAAACCCAAAGTCCCAAGCCCTAAACCCTAAACTCCTAAACCCTAAGCCCTAAACCCTAAGCCCTTAACCCTTAAACTCCGCGGTCAGTGTTTGCAAGTTTGGGTTTTGAGGCTGCAGGATCTAATCGGGCCGAAATTGCCGGGTCCATGTATTCAATGCGTATAGACTTTGACTTGAAAGCAGTTTTGTACCTGGAGACCAAAAGTATGTAGAGCATAATAGCCTTTTAAGAGGTTTTGGGCCATTATTTCACCTACTTTTGAGGGTTTAGGTATATATGATAGGCACTTTGGCGGCAAAGTATATACTATTTGGGTACATGAACCGTGAAAGCTTGCAGATGCAAATCTCCGCAGGGTTTCGGGGTCTAGGACTGCCTGGTAAGATGTAGGGTTCGGGGCACAGGGTTTAGGATTTAGGGTTTAGGATTTTTGATTATGGGTCTATGCAAACGCCTGCCGGCAAACGCGGACGGAAATGACTCGGCTAATTGCGCCTCACACCAGTTTATATTTTGCAGAGTTTAGGGTTTAGGGGTTTAGGGTTTACTACGGGTGTCAGCCCGGCATTATTCGGACCCCAAGCCCACCCATTCGATGGTTTCTTGTTGGTGTGGCTTGGGGGGGAGGGGTCAGATTCCAGGGAGCCGCTGCAAAAAGAAACTTTTTTAAAGTCCGTCTGCTGGCAAATTCCAGCGACCCGGCTCCTGTTGGGCCGGTCCTAGATCGCGACCTAGCCAAATGAGCAACAACTTCGAGCAGGGTGCGAGGGGCGAGAAGGAGCAAGAAAGCCCCCGTGAGGGGGGCTTGGGCGGAAGTCCTAATTGAGAATAATTGGGGTGGTTGGGGCGCGACTACATGCTGACACAAGCGCGCGATTAGTGGGTACGCCTCAAAGTAAAGGCGCACCCACCGCACGCACCTTGTACACACACCCTAAGCCCCAAACCTGAAACCCTACAAGGCATTGATTCCAGAACCGGTGTCCCCCAACATCACGAAAGTCAGAATTCTAAGACATCAAGCCGGAACCTAAGTAGGTTTAGGGATTACTAACCATTTCAAGGACCCTATAGTGAGGGCCCTATAGTCCCCTTAAGGACGCAACAATACAGTCCCTGGAAGCGCTGGGTATAAGAGATGGTATCATGACTCAGATGGCTAAAGTGGGCCGCAAGGTAGGTAGCCATCCAAAGCTTTAGACTCGCAGATTCCTACACCTTCCAACCTAAACTGGTATGTATGTACGTCTCTTACACTGAAAATGAGCGCTTGAGCATTTGCGCCCCCAAGCCAGCAGGTCCACCTTGCTCGAAAATCGGCTTCAATTCTGCTAGTTTTCATTTGCTTTTGGTCGTAAACCCCTATGGATAGTATAGGGCCCTTAAAGCACCCCGTGCAGAACCCTGAAAATCCCGACCAAACTATTCCTGAATCAGCAACTTTCAACATCACACCTGCTAAGCCCCGAGACCTCAAATCGAAACCCCTAAAGCCCCAGCCCTGGGATAAGCCAGAGAGAATTGACATAATCAGCATAATTGCTATTTCAAGATATCAATAATTCGACGACCATTTCTAGCAAAAGAACAAGAGTTCCAGTAGCAAAGTGGTACTCAGCAAAGAGCGCAAGAAAGCCTGAGGCCCGTCCACCGAGCCGGAAGCCAGCCCAGTGCCGCCCTTGGGTCGTGCACGTGCGGAGGCTCTCTGGAAAGACCAATCCAACACGGCCCATAAGATCCTACCTGGACCCCAAAAGTATGTAGAATAATAGCCTTTTAGAGGTTTTGGGGCCATTATTTTGCCTACTTTTGGGGGTTTGGGTGCACACTTGCGATGCTCTTTGCATGATTTTGGACCCAACTTAGCAACGACGTCGAAGTTTGGTACCCTTCTCTCCAACAGTCGGCTAGGCATTCCGCTCTTCAAGCCACTACGCTCGCCGAGCCTTCAAGACTTCTCGTTTAGCTTGATTCCAGATATAAGTTATACGTCCCATTCGTTGTTTGGGAAGGCTCAGTGTAAAGCCTGAGCTCTGGACCCAACCTCGTCAACCACCAAGGATGTGTCCCCGAGAACAACGAATCACAAGTTTCAAAACCAACTAGAGGCTAAACCCCTGAACCCTGCTGCCGGCACCCCCACAACACCCTATAGTAACCCTGAAACACCCTTTTACAAAAAGATGTAAAGAACCTGCCTATCGCCACAGGCACCTTCTCCTACGTCTGATGCCCGCAGCACCGTCGAGGTGGGAAGCAAAGTCAGCAAAGACCGGCATTTCTGTTCTTTAGGGTGTCGTGTTCGTCGTGTTCTGGGGGCAAAAACGGCGTGCATGAGGTTTAGGTCCAGGTTCTATAGGGTCTCGAATGAGGGGTTAAGGACCGATGTTCGGGATCAAGCCCTTCATAGATTGCAGTATTTCTGCAAATTTCTACAGTTTCCGAAAGGAAGCCCTCGAGAAAGGCCAATCTTGATCCAGACAACGGTAGGACGCTCTTGGTTTCGGCTTCTGGCATTGCTGGCAACACGGCTCTGCGTAAAGGTGGCCACTTGGCCAATTCGGGTGGTGCCTTTGTTACAGTTCCACTCAGCCCGGAATGTCTCAGTGCGTGCACTCCCTCCGTGCAGTTTTGTTTGTGCATGTCGCTGTGCCTTCAATACAATGAGCAGCACTCGCCACAGTTAGTTTGCTGTCCCCATGAAACTTCAGAATTTCACTTCAGAGTATCTGATGACTCTGAAGATCGGGTCATAAGCCATATTCCTTCCACCTCCCCATGCGCGGGCTTCGTTGCCCCTGCTCCGCCAGGGTCATGACCGACCTTCCCACCGGTCCTGAACCAGAACCAGCGACCCTGAACCCTCCAAACCTTAAACCCTATAAACCCTAAACCCTATAAACCCTAAACCCTATAAACCCTAAGCCCTATAAGCCATAAACCCTACAAACTCTAAACCCTATAAACCCTAAACCAAAACCGCGATCTTTCCCACTCGAACCCGAAGTTCGTCCACCTGTAGCCCTCAAACTCTTAAGCCTATAGACCCTCACTGGGGTGTATATACATATATATATATACACACACACACTATAGTTATAATAATTATAAGGAACCCCCAACTAGCAAAGGTCATTTTTTTAGGCCCCATATGTTAGGCCTGAGCCCAAAAGGCAAAGCCTAAGTTCCTCAAGTCCTAAAGTCCCTCATCCTTGAACCCTAACCGAACCCAGACCCCCCCTCCAGCTACCCTCTATTCTACCTTAAGCTACCATAACCTTTTTTTTTGTAGGTTCTTACTATAAACCCTAATAAGGAATTTATAGGGACCCTACAAAAAAGTAGGTTCTGGTAGGTTAAGGTACCTTAAATGCCCACTAAACAGGACCCTCTGATGGCTCCATTGGGGGGGGGGGGGGCTTGGAGGCTGAACCCGAAGACTCTAAAGCCCGAAACTCTGACAGAAGTCGGGTTTAGGGCTTTTAGGGCTTAGAGTGTAGGGTTTAGGGTTTAGGGTGTAGGGTTTAGGATATAGAGCCCCTGCAGAACCTTTCTGGGAGCCCCCTTATCAGCCCCCCAGCTCCAAAAGTCTCAAAAGCCCCAGACCAACCCTAAGCCCTGAAGCCCAATGCCCTAAACTCTGAAACCCCGAGGATTAACATCGATATGTACCCTGAACTCTGGAATCCTAAACCCTAAACCCATAAGTACCCTAAACTCTGGAACCCCCTACAGATCCCGAAAGTTCTACACAATTCTTGTGAAAGCCTACTAAAACAGCTCGATTCTGAACAAGCCTTGTGCTGAATCTGCAAACAAAAGCTACAGAAAAGCTTCTGGAAGCAGAACAAAACGCTAAACGATACAAATCCCTAAACCCCAAAACCCTAAAGAACATGAAAAACAAAACAACCAAAAGAAGATCAAAGACCTGGCCAGGTGCCCCTGGAGGTAGCCAATGCCCTGGTCCTCCCAGAACCACAGGAGGCCTCATCCCGCCTTGAAGCGCCGGGGTTTGGGTTTTTTTGGGGTTCCTTTTTGGGTTTTCCTTTTAAGCTTTTGAGGGTTCCTTTTACGGGGCTCCTTTAGGGATTCCTTTTAAGCCATTTTTAGGGGGCTCCTTACAAGTTCCTTAGTACTGCCCTTTCTCCCTTGTTCTTCTTTTTGGGCCTTATAAAAAGCCAAATAGTAGGACAAAGGGCACCCTTTATTAACAAGGGGCTACTGGGGAACCTAGGACTCTTCTTTTAAGTATTGAGTTTGGGTTTTTACGGGGTTCCTTTTCAGGGATCTATAGGGATTCCTTTGCGGGTCCCTTTCAGGGTTCCTTTCAGGGGTCAAAAAGGTTTCCTTTCATTAAGGGTTCCTTTAAGGGCTTGCTTTTAGGATGTTGCTAGGGTCATACAGTTTAGGTTAACGGGTTCTTTTCAAACAAATCGTCTTGTGGGCCTTTTGGTTCATAACAGGCGCCTTAGGGTTGTTTTCGAGGAGGTTTCTCTTTTTTTCGGACCTTGGATTTAGGGTTTTATAAGGCTTCTGATTTCTAGTGCATTAGGGGTTGGAGGGTTTGGGTTAAGGGTTTGTCTCAGCCTAGTCGTCCAAGTGCCCAATGCGGCTTCGTGCTGCAAGGGAAACAGTATTAGGCGTGTTGACCGTTAGGGCTTTCTTGGAGCCTGTAAACTAACCCCTAGACCCTAAACCCTGTACGATCCTAGACCCGACACCTTGGTCCTTCCCACCCTGCTTATGCAGAGGCTCGATCCGAAAGCTATCGCAAGCCTATAAAACTTTGAAAGCCTCCGATGAAGAGTCGCAAAACCCTAAAACCCTAAGTTAAACCCTTAACCCTAAAACCTTAAGTTAAACCCTAAACCCTAAAGCCCTAAGTTAAGCCCTAAAGCCTTAAGTTAAACCCTAAAACCCGAAGTTAAACCCTAAAGCCCTAAAGCCCTATGAGTTAACCCTAAAACCTTGAGTTAAACCCTAAAGCCGCTGAGTTAAACCCTAAAGCCCTTAAAACCGTGAGTTAAACCCTAAAACCACTGAGTTAAACCCTAAAGCCACTGAGTTAAACCCTAAAGCTCTTAAAACTTAAAACCCTAAGTTAAACCCTAAACCCTATAAGCCCAAGTTGGATCTTTCGGCCTTTGCTGCGTGTGGCTTCGTCGCTCCAGGGTTGGGGAGGAAGTCGGGTCCGACACCCCTACACTAGGGTTTAGGTTTTAGGGTTTTGTGGTTTAGAGTTTTAGGGTTTAGGGCTTAGGGCTTAGGGTTTAGGGTTTAGGGTTTGGGGTTTTGGGGTTTTAGGGTCTTAGGGTTTAGGGTTTTAGGGTTGAGGGCTTAGGGTTTAGGGTGTAGGGTTTAGGGCCTTAGGGCATGGCTAGAAGGCAAATGGCTTCCATCACATGTGTTGTATTCGCCTGGTCGCACCGGGGCGCGGGGAAGGTTTGTTCCTGGAGGTGTCCACCAGGCAATGCATACATTTCGTGCGGCGCACTCGCACTAACAACAATGCATGGGGCAGCCATGGGTTCTGGAGCTGCTTGAGTTCCGATGCAGCGAAGGATCAACTCTACGCTTTATCTCGTTCACCATTGACCCCTGTAGACCGCTTCACATGCATGTTGGCGCCGGCAGAACAATCCGCTATTTGGAAACGCTACAGATGGCTATCTTTGGAGGACCCCAGAGAGCACTGGCGCTGAAGCCCTGCACCTTGAAGAGCCAAACCTTGAGCTGGTAAGCCCGAAGCCACCAAATTTTCCATCTCTGAACCCCCGAGTCCTACATGTCTCGGACTACATCTGCGGTAACTTGGAGCCAAGCCCAATTGAAAACTTAAACCCTATCCCCGAACCTAACCCGTCACCCCGATAAGCCCCAAACCCCTAATCCCCAGTCCCTAAACCCCAAATCCCTAAACCCTAATCCCATCTAATCCCTAAACCCTAAATCCCTAAACCCTCCTAAACCCTAAACCCGGCACAGCTTCTGCGCAGACCTGGGAGCCCTCTCTGGGGGAATCTGTGGCCTGGTCCCGAGGTGTTTGCGCTTTGGGGTTGACCGGTCTCTACCTCGACCCCCCCAACTACTCCTAGGCTCCATAGTAGTTCCTTTTGGGGATGACCTTATAGGAGGATCTTAAATAGGAGCCACAAGGAGGAATTACTATGGGTATACCCTACATGCCAATAAACGGCCCGAAGGCTCCACTACGGGGTTTGGGGGTTTCGGGCTTTTGGTGTTGGGTTTGTGTTTAGGGTTTTCGCGATTTCCAGGCTTCGGGACATAGTGCTGATGTTTTAGAGTCTCGTGTTCAGGGTGTTGTGAAGCTTTTTCCATGGCCGACCCAAAATGCAGGACGATTTCGGCCCTTTGAAGATGCCTGGCAGAATCTGCCGGCCACCCATGGAGTTGTCCAGCCGAAGCTGTTCCAGCTGGGAGGCCCCTAACGTGCGGGGACTTCGTGAGCCAGACTCGGCTGTCGCCGACCGCCTGATCGAGCAAATTATGGGCTTAGGGTTTAGGGGTTTAGGCTTTAGGGTTGCTTCAGGAGACCAATGTGGACTGGCTTTACCAGCCGGTCGAGATCAGCTGGGTCTCGCTGGAAACTGGCCGTTGTTGACACGGGATGTTGACACGGCTGTCCAGCTGGGTCGGGAACGGACACCGCAGATGAAGTTCGGCCATACAGGTTGGATTGTTGTGTAATAGGTTACTCCGCTGTCGTAGAAGCGAACCATGGCAAGCCAAACCAAGTGTGGACAGGTTGCTTGGGTTACGGATTACGACGTAAGTGGGTAGTTTGGGGTTTGAAAGCAGCCGCAGTGCAAGCAACTAGGACATTTCGTGGTCGGGACCTTAGGCGTTATGTGTTAGGTTAGGGAGAAGATCATGGAGGCACTTTGGAAACAAATGTCCCGTACCCCTGGCTCACCCACTTGTGGGATTCGCACGGTTAGGCTGAGGAAAAGGGCCCCAAGAAACAGAGCAGAGCTATCCAGTACCCTGCTCATCTCAGTCCTGTGCTCTGACCACTTTGTTGGCTTCTTCACCAAGAGCTGTGGAATTCATGTAGACCGTAGACCCTTGTTTAGGGGCTCAAGGATTACGATCTATAATTACGAAAAAGGTACCACGGTAAAGGTGGGAGAGGGCCATTGATCAAGATTCTACTTTGCGCTTTTTTGCAGACTTTAGGCGTTATAGCCTATTACAGGCTGTAGACATTTAGTCCACGTTAGATGTTCGAGTGTATGACTTGAAACCACATTTGATGTTTTGCTTTCTTAAACTAGGCTCCTGACTATGATTGCTTGCTCCCGGCATGCTATACACCTCGAATGAATTTGATCTATTTTGGGTGAATTGAGTTCGGGCAGCAAAAGAGCCCTCACCCCCAATCCCACAGGCCTAAACCTCAAAGCCCGAAGCACACCCCATTCTCCCTCCCCCACGCAGCTCCTAAACCTAAACCCCGAACCCCCTAAACCCTAAACCCCGAAACCCTAACTAATCCCTAAACCCTAAGCCCCGAAACCCCTAAACCCCTCAAGAAGCAGCACTTGGAGCTTTGAGGTTCTGAGTCGGCTCTTTGAGGGTGAGGCCGATGCCTCCGGGGGCCCCTTGAGACCAGGACCTGGCCATAGGTTTCTGGGCGGGGGTTTGGGGTTTAGGGGTTTAGGGTTTGGGAGTTTGGGGTTTAGGGGTTTAGGGTTTAGTGTTCTTAAGACTTTACTAGTTTAGGGTTCTAAGGGTTTAGGGTTCTTAATGGGTTCTTAGGGTTCTGAGGGTTTAGGTTTCTGGGGTGTTTTGGTTTAGGCTTTAGGGTTTTAAGGGTTTAGGGGTTCTTAAGGGCGTGGGTTCTTAGGTTTGTTGGGGTGTTCTAAGGTTGCTAGGGTTCTGAGGGTTTGGGGGTTGTAGGGTTCTTAAGGGCTTACGGTTCTTAGGCTTTTGGGGGCTCAGGCGCGTAAGGTTATTTTAGGGTTCTAAGGGTTTGGGGATGTAAGGGCTGAGGGTTCTTAATGGGGCTTAGGGTTCGGAAGGATTTTGGGTTCTTAAGGCTTTAGGGTTCTTAAGGCTTTAGGGTTTAGTTGGGGCACTGCCACCCCCACAGCAGCAGGAGATGGCCACAACAACCCTGAGCCCCAAACAGACACCCTCGACCCTCATTCGCATGTAAACAGGTGGTTAGGGTTTAGGGTTTTGGGGTTTGAGAGAACCTTATACCCTCAGTTAGACTCAAACTGAACCCTCCGGCCGAGTTTAAACCCTATACCCCGAGAGCGCAATTCTTAAATCAGAATATTAAAGCCCCTATAACTTAAGGTAATTTAAGGGATATTGGGCTTTCTGGGTAACAACCGTATTCAATCGAATGAGAACCCTTATAGATCCTGCCGGGCCCCAGAATGGATAGCTTTAGTCTTAATTCGCAGCTGGTATAATGGGGTCCCTGTGGGTAGCTCTCTAAATTAAGATCCCCTTTAGGTTCCAAAAGAAGGTACGGCACGGCCCTTTAAGGGGCCCAGTTTAATTAGAGAGCTGTCTTTGTAGTAGCCCTTGCAGGACCCCTAGGAGTTGCCGGCAATGGCAACCACTGTGTAGAACCCTGAGTAGTGAGTTAGGGGTTTAGTGTTTAGTGTTTAGGGGTAGTGAGATTCCCTAGACCCTAAACCCTAAACCCTAAACCCTAAAACCCTAAAGCCCTAAACCCTAAAACGCTAAACCCTAAAACCCTAAAACCCTAAACCCTAAAACCCTAAACCCTAAACTCCCTAAACGCTGAATCTCGGGACCCCTACGTCGGAGGAGATGTCGGCCGCATCATTGCAGTCCAATCAAGGGACCGGCTTCCTCTTCAGGCAAGGTTCGGGTGCTTGTTGCATTTGCGGCCCTTCTTTGCTCTCGGGGATCCTTAAACTAAGGCTCCTACCATTTTGGGGCTTATGGTAGGGTCACCTATACTCCTTTGAATTTCCATTACAACTTTCCAGAGTGTTTGTTTTTTCGGGGACTGGGGTGCGGAAGGGGAGCCTCGTGTTCAGATTGTTCGATTGTGGGTTCTCGCTTCGTTCGGTTTTCAAAAGTTCAAAGTAGTCTCTCTAAATTAGGTTCCCGTTTTGGGTTCCCAATATAGTGCGTCACCCTTATAGAGGACCCTAAAAGAAACCCTAATTTGGAGAAGTACCCATATAGTTTCGAAGCTGAAGACGGTTGGCAGGCCCCGAACCCTGCAGCCCAAAGCACGCAGAAGAGCCGAATGAGAACAAGGTTCAATCGAAACTGAGCAAGCAGACAGGCAACCGAATGCAAGGGCCTAAATAAATACCAATATCATGTTGGGGCTTCCTTATTATAAATATAGTACGATGGGCCCCAAAATCCTCTTCTATTTTTGTTAAGGCCCCCTTGCAGTTAGAGATCTTCTTGGCTGCATTTTTGTAGAGCTGGTATTTTGCTATCGCCCAGCTCCTCTTCGCCTCTTCTGTCCGGGCTGCCATGCTCCAACCACTGGGTCAGACTACTCCTGCAACCGAAAAGACCTACCTTTTTGAGGAACTATATATAGAAACCATACTAAGGAATCCTAAAAAGCTACCCTAAACCCTAAACCCTAAACCCAAACTACTCTGCTTTTTCGTCGGCTGCAGCATCGAGTCCCGAGTTTGCGGCTGGACAATGCTAGGCTGGGCCTCACTACGGCTGATGATATAAATCCTGCATTACCCATAATCAGGAATAGACCATAACTCCCACAGTTTAGGGTCCTTAAAAGTAATTCAGGATTAATAAGGAATAGACCATAATTCCCATGGTTTAGGGTCCTTAAGGTAATTCAGGNNAGGATTTATATCATCAGCCGTATTTATGACTTTGTCCTTGCCCAAGACTGGGAAGGCGAACAGCTGGGCCAAGGGGCGAGGGTATCCCGTCGTCCCTGCCCCCAATGGCTGGCTGGGGAGCAAGGACACAAACCCAACTATTCTATGAGGTTTATGGTTTTGGGTTTTGGGTT
>CAJNJA010006594.1:0-16786 GCA_905231915.1 Symbiodinium necroappetens
CTACTACTACTACTACTATAACTATTGATAGTCCTTTATGACCATCACTATAATAGGCCTTTGGTGTTGCTTGCGAACTTAGACTGTATGATCCAGGCTTCAGTGCTACTCAGCTACTCTCGCACTCCCCCAGTTTGCGAACGAGGGCCGCTGTGCCCAGCAACCAGAAACGCATCCCAAAACCCTTACACTCAACCACCCTACATCTACCCATAGGCCCTAAGTAGTTCCCTTTTGTGGTTTATATTTAGAATCCTATAAGGTAATCCCAAAAAGGAACTCTTAGGGGCCTATGGGTAACACCCCGAATAAAACAAACAAACAAATCATATCCGGCTCCTTAGACCCCCAGTCTCAGAACTTAGGCACGCTCAACCCCGAAGCTCCAATGCACCCAACTATCCGCGTTTAGGCCTTAGGGGACCAAATCACGTGCGATTCAGTTTACGACAGTCTTATCCTAAGCGTCCATGTACCCATATAGTGTATGCTTGGACCCTAAAGTACCTAAATAAGAACTACATTAAGGCCAATGTATTTATACTATATGAGTACATGGACCCTTAGGGTTAGGTACTTTGGACCCGAACTACGAAACCCACAGTCCTCTGATCCAACCCTACACTGGGCCTAGACCCTGAAGCCTAAATGCGATAACCCTAGAGCCCCTTTCCCTGAGGGTCCATGTGCCCAGATAGTATATACTTTGGCCTGAAAGTAGTCCCTGTATAGGTACTTTGGGTGAGCACATGGTACCCTGTGTCCCTGCACCGTAATTCCTAAATCCTAAACCCTAAACCCTATCCGACCTATCCGAAACCCTATCCTAAATCTTAAACCCTAAACCCTGACTCCCTAAACCCTAAACCCTAACTCCTAAGTCCCCTTCAGCTGCAGGAAAGGCGCCGCAAGAACCGACGGAGAGGCTGGCCAGCGTGCCTCACAGGCAATTTCTTTTGGTGACGAGGGGGTCTCCAACAAGTAATGACGGTTTAGGGTTTAGGGTTTCGGGTTTAGGGCTTAGTAACAAGTAATACCCTAAGGGTCCTTTTTTTTGCGACGAGGAGCGGTTCTCTAACTGATCTACTGTGTTTTGCTGCAAAGGTGACGGTTTCCGGGCTCAGGGTCTAGAAGGCTGCAGGGCATCAAATTTCAATCAGACTTGAAGGCAGGGCATGGGCCACTGTCCAAGCGAGCTCTGGTACTACCCGTGACTTGAACCATGCCGGCAAGAATCTTCATCCTAAACCCTTATAGACCCTAAACCCCTAAATGAGTCACTCAGACAGACTCGAGTCGAAGCGCATCAAGAGTGTGAACCACATGTGGAGCCGCAACGACACCAGGAGCTGCGCGGAAGGATTTATTCTGTCAGGTCATAACCTCTGCCAGAGGTAGAAAAAAAGACACGGCCACCAAGACTCCTAGGGATGTGGCAGCTGTTGGCCGCCGGGGAGTAGCTGGCGATGTGGAAAGCAACTTTCAGGAATCCTGACTGGAGCCGCTAGAATATAAATAACGGTACACTACAGTAACCATACAAACCATGGTCATCATAGGAAGAGCCTTAATTACAAATGAAACTGTGCTGCTGTTGCCTGTTGCAGTCCCAAACAGGTTGGGGTGGATGAGGGGTGAGGGTCTCAGGACGGCAGCTGCCCAAGACATGATATAGTGACCTGAATAAACTTGAACAACATCTTAGAATTGTAGATATTATCAGGAACCCTATACTACAATTTATAATAAGGAGCCCAAGAATAGTATGAGAAATTATGTAGAACCCTATATGAAGCACCGGCACCCTAAACCCTAAGCCCCAAGCCCCAGTCACTGAAGCCAGCACTGCTGGTTTCCTTGGAGCCGGGCCTTATGCTCCCATGCAGGTAACAATCAAACTAGGCAGTGGCTGTCAGGGTCTTCAAGAAAGTGCATGGAAGGAGATTTCGCTTCCAGTTGGCTGAACTCTGAATGATGTAGGGTTTAGGGTTTGGGTAAAGACTTAGGAAGATAACCGTACACCCTAAAATAGCAGCTGCCTGTAGGCTACGCTGGGGTTTCGAAGGGAAGCACGGGAGGAATACCATTCCTCGTCGTACCCTAATTCCTAAACCATAAAGCCAACAACTCAGTCCTGAACCCTAAGCCTGAACCCTAAATCCTACGGCCTTAAACCTTTAAACCCTCCTTAAACTAGATCCCTAATCCCTAAACCCTCAGAATTTCGAGTTAATCGCCTTCTTGTTGTTGCCGAAGATGTTCGGCAGCAGCCGCCGTGGAGATTGGTTCTCTTCCTGCGGCTGTAGGGGTTCAGGGTTTAGGGCCTGGAGAAGGTTTGAGATTTAGCAGCCTTCTGGGGTTCATGGGTGGTTGGATAGGTATCATAGTTCTTCTGATGAGGATTCACCGGAGTCTATGGGGGCTTGGGATGGCGACAGGTGTTTTGACTTCTATTTTTTTGCTAAGTTGAGGGGTGCGTGTGTGTGTGTGTGTTCCTATACATATATATATATATATACAAAACACACATATATCTATATAGTATATATATATATAGAGAGAGAGAGAGAGAAAGAGAGAGAGAGAGAGACTCTGTGTGTGTACGGTACCTATCAATCCATATCTCTCGGCACAGCCCCCCCCCGGAACAAACGAAACACGAGTATCCCGAAACTCCGCAGCTGGCCTGGTTCTTGTCGGATAGGTTGAGGTGCATGAACTCATTCATGGCGCCCTTCCGGCATCAGGCGGTGTCTGATTCAAACATTGTACAGAAACCTCACTGAGGAGGGAGGGGATCGAGTTTCCGGTATAGGCTCGAAGCCGGAGGTGTTGACCAACGGTTTCTTCATTCATGTCTGTGAGAGCAGCTGCAACGACCTGTACTGAAAGAGTTGTCCTTCTTGCGATCATAACTACCACAACTCCTCCTCCTCCGCCTCATCATCATTATCAGCTGCAGCACCACAATTGCGCTACTGCCGCACCAGGCTTCCCAACCACCGTGTCACTGCGGGAATCAACCATACCACTGTCCTTGCAACCAACACCAAGGGTATCAACAGCAGCATTATTCACTGTCAGAAGCATCAATCACCTGTACCACCGGAACCGCAACTCAAGCCATCATATAGCATCATGGACAACATCGTCGTGGCCATAGTGACCACTTGCTCGTTGTCACCAAAACCACAACTATCACCACCATGTCTCCATCACTGCACTTGTCAGTCTTGCCAAACCAAGACCTGAAAAGCCTCAAAATACGCAAGCTTCAGCACCGTCGAAATAACTCAAACTCAATTCCAAATTCCCGCAGCTTCTCTACCAAGTATTGTCTGTCGTTGCCCTCTGCGTGGTAATATTTTCGCAGATATTTCCGTGGAACGAATGTTCCGATCCTGCGAGCATGTGGTCGCCCTTGCTGTTGCGTTTCTGACAATCTTTTCCTAAGCCCATGTAAAGCCTAAGCCCGATATTTTCAACATTCTAGCCACATCTCCGGCATCCAACTCTGTATATATGCGATAAACTCCGATAGATCTTGACAAGTTCGGGAGCTCGCCCAAGGTCATCGTACCGGTTTAAACTGACACCCGGAAGCCAGCATTAGGGCCATTAGGGTTCAGGGCCCAGGGTATTTCACAGCGATGTTGACATTTCAAGCAAACCGAGTTTAAGCACTGGATCTGGGGCGTCGGCATCCCAGGGCGTAGGAATGCAGCTTCAGGGCATTGAGGATTTAACCCCTAACCAAATATCAAGGACTTCGGTTTCGGATCGGGGGAGCCCTGAGCCCCACAGCAGAGCATACACCATAAAAAAGAAGTAAAGTGCTCCAACAATGACAAATCCTAAACCCTAAACCCTAAAGTCTAAACACTAAACTGGCCCTCAAACCCTAAAGTCTAGACACTAAACTGACCCTCAAACCCTACAGTCTAAACATTAAACACGGAGCCCTAAACCCTAAAGTCTAAACCCTGAGCCCTAAACCCTAAAGTCTAAACCCTAAACCCCCAGATCCTCGGCAACGAAAAGCTCAAGACGACCACCCAAGAATCGAGAGACTCCTGACATCCCCTAAGGGTCCATGTACTCATATAGTATAGACATTGGCCTCAAAGTAGTCCCTATATGGGTACCTGGGGCCCAAAGTATATAGCATTTGGGTACATGGACCCTTAGACATCGTAAGCCGGCACCAGATCCGACAGAAATGTGGAAGCAGGCATATACACGTGATACCTCAAATTGGGGTCGAACGGTCAGGGTTTGGAAGCTCTATAACACTTACCCTAAACCCTAAACCCCAAACCCCAGTCTATAACCAAAGAGCCCCAAAACCACAGCAGCTCCCTGAACCCTAAACTTCACCTTTGCAGTGGCCTGCACTTGCTCCACCAGCTTTGGCACTTCCTGCAGAAGCTCAGGGAAACGGACATTAATCCTAAACCCTCAACCAAAGACCCCAATCCCCCAAGCCTAGACCCCAAACCCTAAAACCTAAGCAGTCGCCAACCTTAAACCCTAAATACTATAAATCCGCAACCTAAACCCTAACGGTCCAAGTACCGAACAATCATAGACGCTCCCATAAAACAGTAACCTAATCCGAAACCTAAAGTAAACTAACCCGAAACCTAAGTACCTAAATATAGGGTCCTATGGACCCTTAAGGAAAGTGGGAGGATATGACCATAGAAAAGCACCCTAAACCCTAAACCCTACACCCCAAAGCCGTAAACCCAAAACCCTATAAACCCTAAACCCTACACCCCAACACCCTGAACCCCTATAAACCCTAAACCCTATATACCCTTCGCCCTATAGACCCTATATAAACCCTAAAAGCCCTAAACCCTAAACCCCCATGACCCTTATGACCCCCCCCAAAAAACCGCCTGAAGCCTGGGAGAATCGCGCCTCCGAGGTCCGCTGGTCGCGCGCTTCCTCGAGGAGGCGGACGTCGCCCACGTGGAAAGGAGCCTTCTGGGTGAACTTCTCCTGGACTTCTAGGGTTTAGGGTTAGGGTTTATAGGGTTTAGGATAGGGTTTATAGGGTTTAGGGTGGGCTTGTAGGGTTTTGGGTAGGGTTTAGGGTGGGCTTATAGGGTTTAGGGTAGGGAATAGGGTTTTTAGTTTTGAGCTATAGGGTTTAGGATAGGGTGTCGGGTTTAGAGCCTTCTGGGTGAACTTCTCCTGGGCTTTAGGGTTTAGGGTGGGCTTATAGGGTTTAGGATAGGGCTTAAAGGGTTTAGGGGCTTTTAGTTTGGGGTTTGAGCCTTCCGGGTGAACTTCTCCTGGGCTCAGGGTTTAGGGGCTTCGGGTTTTGAGGGGTTTCAGGGTTTTGGATTTAGGGGCTTAGGGTTTAGGGGCTTAGGGTGTTGGGTTCGGGGCTTTGATGGGTTTCTGGGCTCAGGGTTTAGAGGCTTAGGGGTTTGCGGGGTTTTAGGGCTTCGGGGGGTTTCAGGGTTTAAGGGCTTAGGGTTTTGAGTTTAGGGCTTAGGGTTTAGCGGCTTAGGGTTTTGGGCTTAGGGCTTAGGGGTTTGGGCCATCGGGGGTTTCAGGGTTTAGGGTCGCGGGGCTTGGTGGGGTTGAGTGGTTCAGGGTCTAGGCTTCAGGGGCTCTTTGGTCAGGATTCTTCATGGGAGTTAGGATAAAGGGGACCCTTGCAAATATAGACCCTCTCAATAGGGTCCCTTTTAAAGAGGGCCAGAAGTAGGGTTAAGAAGGGTCCCCTTTCAAGGGGTCTCCCTAATACTACCTAGGACTTTACACCCATAACCCTCAACTCTTGTGTATAGGGGTTCCAATACATGCACATTTTAGAACTGGAAGTTTGGGCCTAAACCCTAAACCCTACATGCTGTTCGTTCCAGTTCTAGACTTAGCTTTACAAAGGTTTAGAAGCGGATTGCTTCAGGGAGTTTAAGGTTTAGGGGTTTAGGGTTTAGGGGTTAAGGGTTTAGGGGTTTAGGGTTTAGGGGGAGTATAGGGGGGTGTTGGTTCTTGGGCATCTACTACCCCAAAACTCTGCAGCCCAAAACAGCTTTTGGCTTTACAACATTCAGCCCCAGACGCTTCTTGGACCCTGGTTTAGGGTTTAGGGTTTAGGGTACAAGCCCGGAAGCACGTACTTGGGGTAAGTACCCCTGCGCTGTTTGATACGCTTTTGAAGAGCATTGAGCAAGTCGAAAGGGCCACTAAAACAAAACGCAAATCCTTATAATGCGCGATGCCCCAAGGAAAGCCATGCAAAACCAGGTATGTTATGTTAGGAAAAACAACCATGGACCTTAAACCATAAATTTCCTGGACCCTTCGAAATCCGAAGCGGCCAGGGGTCTACCTGGAGACGGCACTGACCTTCCATGGTGAGAGCGATGACCTGAGTTAAAGCAATGATAAATACAAGCAGACTTATATCCATCCATCCATCAATCCATCTTGTTATCCATCCATCTTTCTATCTGTCAATCTACTTGTTTAGCTATCTAGCTAGCGAGCCAGCAAGCGATCTACCCATCAATCTACCTATCAACCTATCTATCTACCGATCGATCTACCTATCTATCTATCCATCTATCTATCGATCTGTCCATATATCTGTCTATCTGTGCATATATCCGTCTATCTGCCTATCTGTCTATCTATCTATCTTTCTTTCTACATATATATATATCCATCTCTTTGTCTCTCTCTGCCTGCCTGCCTGCCTGGCCTGGCCTGGCCTGGCCTGGCCTGGCCTGGCCTGGCCTGGCCTGGCCTGGCCTGGCCTGGCCTGGCCTGGCCTGGCCTGGTCTGGTCTGGTCTGGTCTGGCTGTCCACCTTCATTGATGTAATATCATACATACATGTATATATACATGTGTATATATATATATATAGATATAGATATAGGTATATAGGTACATATATGTAGATGTACATACTTATGTGTGTACACATATGCATAGCTGTGTATACAGATTTGCGAATGGTGTTTTTTGGTTGTATATCGACTCGGACACTTCTTCGTGGAGGCATTACACCGCAATCTTAAGATTTCCTTGTTCAGTTCTTTATTAGCCCATGAGTTTTGTCAACACTCACTAGCTATTTGATGCACTGCTTGACTGGCTGTCCAGCTCCAATTCATTCCAACTCCTAATCCCTGAAATCCCAAAGGATCCTAGGTGCTGTTATGGGGGATACTTCCCCAAACCATAATAGTATCTCCTAACATAGAAATCCTACATTCTACTATATAGGTGCTTTGGAATCCAGCCCTCAAGTCCAGAGATTCCAGTACCCAAAGCGGGGTTTAGGGGTAACCTGATTCGAAGTGGCGATGCTTTTTGCATGCAGGTCCAAACAGAGGGGGTTCCAAGGCTTAGAGTTTCCGAGACGTTAGCTGAATCTGGATGTCGGTTTAGGGTTTTAGGGTTTTGGGGTTTAGGGTTTGGGGTTTAAGGTTTAGGGTTTAGGGTTCAGGGTTCAGCGTTTAGGGCTTAAGTTCTAGGGTGAGCCAAAGAAACTCAAGGCCCTAATCCAACGAAACCTGAGAGTTGCCAACTGTCAAAAAGTCCCCGAACCCTCAACTCAAAACCCGAAAGCCTACAGGGTTTGGGGTTTAGGGTTAAGGGCTTAGGGTTTGGGGATTCAGGGTTTAAGGTTTCGGGGTTTAGGGTTTAGGGTGTAGGGTTAAGGGTTTAGGGTCTAAACTCAAAACCCAAGACCTATTTAAAGCCTACCCTGCCATAGGCCCCTAAGTTGTTCCTTTTTTATGGTTTATACTTAGAATCCTATAAGGTAACCCAAAAAGGAACTACTTCGGGGCCTATGGGTAAAGCCTAAGGCCTGGACTGTCACCCTTTAAGGGCACACTGACGCCGATCATCCCGATACGACTGTGAACGCGGCTGAGCGGCAGGATCACCGAACTCTCTAAGCCCTGCGAGGTTTAGGGTTTAAGGGTTTCACGGTCTAGGGCGTCTAGCGTTTAGGGTTTAAGGGTTGAGGGTTTAGGAAGAGCAGGAACAACAAACACTGTTTTGAGAGTACATGAACAATGATAAAGAGAATCATGGAAACTAACCGTAATCATAATGATCATGGTATTACCCTGGTACTACTCATAATGCTTGTAATTCTAGTCGGAAGCGCATATCCTCATACCCTAAAGGCCACAAACCCCAAAGCCTGAACCCACAGTTGGGACAAGCCACGGTGGTCTCTTGATCTTGAAACTTGGCCGTGCTTTGTTGGTGCGAGGCAATGCGGCACCAAGTCCCCGTGGAATACCTGAGATTTTGGGTTCAGGGTTTAGGGTGGTTTTAGGGTTTAGGGTTAAGTGTGGGTTTAGGGCTTAGGGTTTAGGGTTCAGGGTTTAGGGATTAGGGTTCAGGGTTTAGGGTGGTTTTAGGGTTTAGGGTTCAGGGTTTAGGGTGGGTTTAGGGTTTAGCGTTCAGGGTTTAGGGTTCAGGGTGGGTTTAAGGTTTAGGGCGTTTAGGGTCTAGGTGTTTGCAGTTTAGGCTTTACGGTGCCAGTGGAATACCCCGGGTTCTGCGAGTTTGGGGCGCTAGGCTTCGCACTGCGTCTTCAGGGAGACTCTAATCTCCGGAGCCAAACCTCAAAGGCCCAAACCCAAAGAGGTCTCTGCCCTAGATCCTGAAGCCCTAAAGCCCTAAACCCTAAACCCTCAAACCCTAAACCCTCGAACCCTAAACCGTCCTTTTGAAGGTTGGGATTGGGGGCTGCTGAAGCCGCAAGGTTCAATCCCCTGAAGCCCAATCCCGGACCTCTCAACACAAACCCTAAACCCTAAACCCTAAAACCCTAAACCCTAAACCCTAGACCCTAAAACCCTAAACCCTAAAGCCCTAAAGGGTTAAGCCCCCCCCGAGGAATAAGGAAGAGCTCTGTGCCCTAAACCCTAAACCCAAGCCCCCCATAAGTTCTGAAGGTTTAGGGTTTAGGGTTTAGGGCGGCGTTACCCCAGAAAAGTGTAAGGTTAGTAGTTCGGCCACCGAATGCCTTGATAATAAGCTCATGTTTAGACTCAGTTTACACTGAGCCCCTCCAGCAACGCGATGCAAACTCCTCCGCCATCTCTAGGAACCAAACGAGCATAGTCGCCCAATCGCCTAAACCTAAAACCCAAAACCCTAAACCCTAAACCCTAAACCCAAAAAACAAAGCCCAAGACCCCAAAACCCTAAACCCAAGACCCCAAAAGCCTAAACCCCAGGGCCCAAGCCCCACGCTCAACTCAAAGCCTCTTGACCTGTTAGACTTTCAAGGCCTGTGCTGATTAGAGGAAGCCTAAACCCTAAATTGGGCTCTTGTTAAGGAGCTTCATTAAAGTTTAGGGATCTATAGCAAGTAGTAGGGTTTCCTTATTATCATGGCTCCTTAACAAGAACCCAGTCAATCTTAAACCCTGTGCCGAAAAGGTGTAGGGGTTGCCGCACCTAACCAGACAGCCGAGGGGCAATTCGCCATCAGGTCGCATCGTGATGCAGGCGATGTGAGTTCGCTGGTTCCTCGGATAGGCTTTGTCCCTAAACCCAAACCCTAAACCCTAAACCCCAAACGCTAAATCCTAAAGCCCAAACCCAAACCCTAAACGGACTAGGCTTCTTATGTTCTTTCAGCTCCTTTTCTACGAGGCCAGGGGGGTTTAGGGTTTAGGTTTTTCAGCCCTAAGCCCCAAGTCCATGAATCCCTAGACCGGGTCACTGGCTCTGTTTCTGCATCCTAAAGACTATCCCTAAGGGTCCAAAGGACCTAATAATCATGTACCTGGGGTACGGATAGTGCTTTGTAGGTCAGTATTCAAAAGAGTATATCATTATTCGGTACTTGGACCCTTAGGGTATCTGACAAAGTGATGGTGCCCGACAGCCTTTAGAAATGAGTCCTGCGAGCCTTCCCCCAAGTGCTCAAGTCAATCGCCACGGCTTGAGACCCAGGGTTTAGCGTTGAGGGTTTAGGGTTGAGGGGTTGAGGGTCGAGGGTTGAGGGAGAGGGTTTAGGGTTGAGGGGTTGAGGGTCGAGGTGTCAGGGATGTTGCCTCGGTTGAGGGTTGAGGGTTGGGAGTCTAGGGTTGAGGGATGTTGAGGGTTGAGACCCAGGGTTTAGGGTTGAGGGTCTAGGGTTGAGGGTATAATGTTGAAGGAGGGTCTAATGTGGAGGGAGGTTGAGACCTAGGGTGCAGGGTTGAGGGTTCAGGGCTGAGGGATGTTGAGGGTGTAGGCTTGACCTGAGGGAAAGCTCCAAATTAGAACTCTGTTGGTTCCCAAGGGCTTCTCGCAAAAGTCGCACAGCTCGGTGAAGGTGTCTTGAGAGACCGTCACCTCAGATAATTTATAGCAAGAGAGTAGGTTCTAGGGCTCCAATTGCGATGCCGGTGGCCCTAAACTGCTAAGCCCTGCAACCCTAAACCCTAAACCCCTAAACCCCTAAACCCCTGAACCCCTAAACCCTAAACCCTGAACCTCAAACCCAAGGCAATGGAGTTTAAGTAGAGCCGTTTTCCTGTTGGGGTAGCCTCTCAGGTTTGAGGGATCAAAGCTTCGGACTTGGAATGTCGGGGTAGGCAGGGACGGAGGTGGGCTGCCTAAGCCCTGAGTTCTTTGTGAACCTTAAGCCCTGAACCCTAAGCCCTAAATCCGAAACCCTAAACCCTAAGCCCAAAGCCCGAAACCCTAAGCCTTGGGTTTTGGTGTTTAGGGTGAGGGCTCCGGAGGTTGAGGTTTGGGGCTTTAGGGGTCAAGGTTTAGCGTTGAGGGTTTAGGGATGTGGAGGTCTTAATCATTGTCCTCTTGCAGTCCCTTATTAATTCCTATGCAACTATACTAGAATATGGGTAGTTCAAGCATTCGGATCCCTTTCAATAGGAGCCCCCAAGGAAAAACGCGTTACAATAATTCAGCTGCAGGCGCGGTTGCTCTCATGGCTGGGAAGATGACCTGTTGCCGCAGGGCCAGGATGAAAATGTCCGTCCGCGTCGCCGACGCCATGGCTGCGCAACTTCTGCTCAGCAGGAAGTATGCTTCACCGGAGATAAATCCAAGCTCATGTCCAAGAAACCACAATAATTATACGGAAATGGGCTCTAAATCAAGTCTAAAGCGACTCTGACCCTTCTCGGTGGCTAGGTAACTAAGATGTCACGGTTAGGTCGAAGATATGGGAGCAGTTCTATGGAGTTCTATGGATCTTGACACCACTGTGCATAAAGCAGAACCTGAAGACGAAAGACATTGCACCCGGCTGTGAACCTGCGGAGTGGAAGCGCTGTTTTCCTTCCCGGCAATGTTTTGAGGTGATGAAAGACATGATGAAACACTGAACAACAGGGATGACGAGTGGAAATAGAAAGCAGAAGCTAGCACAGACCGTTGTGCAGCCGAGCAGGAAAGGCGCACGACGATTAATAGGATCACATGGTGGTGAAGATAGTGTATGAGGAGTCTGCGTTGTCCATGCCGCTGCCACTGATTGCGTCTGGCCGCAGCAGTGGGCATTGTGCAGAAACATCCTCGCTTGTCTTGTCGTCCTCCTTGTGAACGTCGGCACCATTGATACTGCGATTGATGCTGTAGTGCCTCGTTGCTTCTTCCTCCGCTCGTCATACCGTTGCAACAGCTACCACTTCTCATCCTACAGCTGCTTCAACTACGACGACGACGGCTACTACTCCTCCTACTCCTGCACCCTCCTTCTAATGATGCTTGGACGACTTCTACCGCTACTTCTACTGCTACTGCTGTGGAAGATCTGCCCTGAGGTTCGCACTACTACATAAAAAGCCGGCGTGCTTTAATTGTATAAAAGGCAACACCAGCAAACACATTAAGGCTGGGATGTTGCTGGCGGTGGCGGAGGACAGCACCCAGTATGATCCATCGAGAAGAATATGTAACGTATTCTGTAGTCGCGGGCACGAAATGGCCTAAACCCTAAACCCTAAAACCAGGATTCCTCCACAGCAGACTTACTCATGCCAGCACGCATGGACCTTCCTCGTTCCTAGATCTAGACAGTGCTCGGAGTTTAGAGTATACGGGGTGTAGGGTTCAGAGTCTACAGGTTTAGCCATTCAGGGAGTTTACGGAATTTAGTTGTTGGCGTTAAGGATCTAGGGCTCAGGAGTTTTGCTGGTTGAGCCGCAGACGGACACTCAAACAACCCTATAGTAGAAGCCCAAAAGTTGGAAACCCACTAGGCTCAATCCTTAAGAGCATTGTATAGGGTATCCCAGCACTAAATGTTCTGAATCCGGTTTTCCAACTTTTTGAGGTTTAGTGTAAACCCCAAAATAAACGAACGACTGCTGGGGCACTGGCAGAGAAGGCTATGGACCTGCCCATTGCTGATGAGTCCTCCACTTCATGGCAGTACTACAGCAGCTTGGTTCAGGAGTAAGGGTTTAGGGTTTAGCGTTTGAGGGAAGTAACCAATTACCCATGCTATTCTAAAAGGGTTCCTTGTTATAGCCAGTTATAGCTATACTATAAGGTACCCCCAAGCCCTATTCAAAATACTAACTACAAGGGTTAAGAGATTGGGGTAGGCGTTTCTCTAAGCGAAGGGCAAACAAGCCAAGTATGTACAGCTGCAGTGGGTTCTACTCTCAATCAGGCACCTTGTGCCCCAATTATGGCCCACCATGCTGGCTAAACGGAATTAAAACCATCGTGACCTCTTACCCTACCTTCAAGAAATGGTGCATCCACCATTTTTTGCGGTACCGTGGTTGCTCTATGAAACCCAGTCAGGCCGAAAGCTTCAACCTAAGCCGAAAAACCTAAACCATGTAGAAGTATTTTGCCTCCTGCATTGCATGCTGTGAACCCTTCATCCACTACGTGTGTCAGGGCATTCCTACTTCCTGGGTGTGGCGGGGTCCTGCTTTCCTTCTTTTCCTACCTATAGTCTTTGGGGCTACCTTTTAGGGTCCTTTTATATAGAACTGGCTAAACCAAAAAAGGTACGACAATGGAGACTATAGGTAGGTCTGGCCTGGCTCGGCCTGGATTTCGCCTTTGCGGAGGTGTGGGGTTTCGATTCTCGCGCTTTGCTTCAAGCCTTGTGTTTCTGAAAGCTGAAAAATCTCGACTACGGGTTATAGTAGTTCTACATGGCTTTGTGTCTAGTTTCGCCTGTGCAGTGTTGGGAAACTGCAGGGTCATGTCTTGCGGCAAGCTAATCTTGCGACTTACGGTTAAGAGTTTAGGGTTTATGAGGTGTTGGTGTCTGGGATTCAGGGCTTTCGAATGCTGAGGGTCTCTAGAAGAGCAAGGAGCAAGGCATTTGGGCATACACACATGCTGGCGCTGGATCTATATGGACCTGCAGGGCAGCCTACACCTGACTTTTCGGCGAAAGCACTTCTTGTGCACGGGACATAACCCGCAAAGACCGTTAAAGTCTTGCCGAAAGTGCAACATTGGTAACTCCAAGTGCGGCTGGAGCTACCACAACCGCAAAAGCGTGGTCCTTTCATCCAATGACTGGTGCACTCTCGACAGCAAGCATGATCCGGCACGGAGCAGTCCTCTCTAAGGCGCAGGCTCAAAGAGAAGGTTGCGGGTAGTCGTATGCTTCCTTTAATCCTACATCCCAAATCCCATCACTCTTCAAATAGACTTACAGCCACCGAGCCACTTAATACCCTTCTAAGGCCCGCGAGACGAACCCGAACAAGCCCCTCATTACTTCAATTTCCGGCTTCGGGTTGACTGTAGGGGATACAGGAGGGTCTAAACCCTTAAATCGCCAAAACCGTGAAAATGTTTAAGGGGGGGTTCAGGCAGGGCTAAACCCAAACCCATAAACCCTAAACCCCACACACGAATCCTGAAGACGAACTGAGAACCCTAAGCCCTAAACCTGTAGGCCTCACAGGTTTAGGGTTCAGGAATACGCCCAAAAACACGAAGTCTGAAACTTAAACCCTGAACCCCAAACCCTAAGCCCCAAACATAAGGCCTCTGGGCTTCAACGGACCTGAAGTTCTCTAAGGACCTGTCGGGTATATAGATAGTGGGGCTTAGGGTTTAGGGTCTAAGGCTGCTCCGACTGCTTGACCTCCGCCAGCTCTGCAGTATGCACCTCGAGAAGCTGTTGCTCTGACGCCATCACCTCCTTGTTCATGTGCATCAAGGCGCGGTTCTTGCCCAGAACCTGCGCTTCTTGAAATAGTTCGGAGCGATCTGCCGTCTTCTTCTCCGACATCAGCCTCTCAGCGACAAGTTCGCCCTTCTCGAAAGTAGCGCCCTTTCTGACAGGATCCTAGGTACTGTTATGGGGAATACTTTTTCAAGTCATACTGAGGATTCCTAATATATAGAAAGTACTTTGGACCCTTTGGGTTTTAGGGAAAAGGATCTACAAGGCTTTCTTTCGGGTGTCTATAAGGGTCCTTTTGGGCTAGGGTACTAGAAGTTGGGTTGTAGAAAGCTTCTATGAGGGTACTTTAAGGGTTCTATCGACTCGTTGGGGTCCCTCTTTGTGAAGGTGCCGAACAGCCCAACACCCAACATCGAAGACAATAGACCCCGAACCTCAATCAAACTCCAAAGCTCTGAACCCTGAACCCAAAAGCCCGAACCCGAAGAGCGCTGTAAGCCGCAAAACTTGAAACCCAGATGTCCATGAAGGTGGACCGCTCCGTTAAGGGCAGGTTTTCGAAGCCTCAGCGTCAGAGACTCTCTCCCTTCGTTTGGCATTTTGGGGTTTAGGGGTGGGGGGCTTCTTCGAATTAAGAGGTGCCTCATGTTGGGTAGTTGGGGTGGGTGTGAACGGGGGGAGCAGGGGTGGATTTAGAGCTGCGGCTTTAGGGTTATATAATCCAGCTTAGAAATCATACCTACAGGATGCAACGCTTCATGCTGAAGGTTCGAAGGTTCAAGGTGCTTGGAAGATCCCACGTTTGAACTGCAGAATCACATGAGGGGTACAAGCCCTGTCTTCGTCCAGGACTTTACCCTAATCCCTAAACCCTAAGCAATACAACGTCTTCAAAGCCACCAAGACTTTGACCATCGGTTAAGGGACTAACCTTAAAACAATCAGAGCTTCCCGGCACAAAGCTAGGCGATTTGCAAGCTGAAGTCCAAGCAATAACCCGACGGTTTAGGGTTGAGGCTGCAGCATGGGTCCGCAAAAAGCTCTGTGTGCAGACCGTCTGCAAAAAGCTCTGTGTGCAGACCGCCCAGGCACTACTCACAGCAAGGCAAAACATCCAGCCAGCCGAACCAAACGCGGCCAAGCCAAAGCCAAACTTTATATCAAGGGATAGCAAGATATTAGTCACCAACGTCAAAGGTATTGATTTGTCGATCTGTAGGGGGTCCTGGTCGGCTTGAAAACGTACGTTGAAGTATTGGGCTGCGGCACGACCGCTTAGCTTTGGAGCCCATGCCCTGAACTAGCCAGGGATAAAGAAACACATTTAAGAAATTGTGCCCCGCACTCCCGTTTCTGGAGGTCCCCTGGCCAGCTTAGTTATGTTCTGCTTGCAACCCGTTAAGAATACGAGAGGGCAAACATGCTTAAAAGCTTTCTGCATCCATTCGCCGGCTGTTCAACATGTTTCGATTCTCGCAAAGCCTTTCAACCCCCATTGCCGTCCCCTAATCCCCCAACCCCAGAATTAACCCGAAACCCCTAAACCCGAAGCCCTGCAAAGCATACCCTATAGACCCCAAAACCTGCAAGCCAAGAGGGACAGATTTTGCAGTTGAATGTCGGGACCTGGGCAGCAGAGCCAGGCAATGGGGCTTAGGGTTCCCCAAAGGCTCCATGTATATACTTATATAGTATATACTTAGGCCTCAAAGGGGCTCCTATATAGGTACTTTAGGGTCTAAGTATATACTATATGGGTACATGGAGCCTAAGGGTTCAGGGGCTTGCGGTTTGGAGTTACCGTAAGGGTCCAAAGGACCTAATAATCATGTACTTGGGTTACCGATAGTTGTTTTGTAGGTTAGTATTCAGAAGAGTACATGATCATTGGGTACTTGGACCCTTAGAGTTATGGTTGCGGCAGACCGTCAGAGCAACGGTTTAGGGTTAAGGGCTTAGTGCCCCTAAACCCCGAACCCGGTAAAGTTGCAGGGGTTCGAGTCCCTGGAATCTTCGTGTGGGTCCAAGATGAAATTATCTAATTTGCTCTGTAGGAAAGGAGGAAACTACATTTCGGCATCAAGAGGCCTTCATCGACGGTGAGTAAAGCCGGATAGTGTAGCTCGCATCGACCAACGGGTTACGATGAGCCTAAATAAGTAGAAGAAGGTTTGGGGTACGTAAATACATATTCACGCCTACAAAACAAGGAACCGTACAGGAATAGTGAGTGTGGGGGATGTTTGGGGTCTAAGAAAGAGCACTGGTAAATATTTTTGCTACATTGCTGGGCCCTGGCCATGTGACATCCTCGAAGCTACGCAGTGGCACCGCCCGTCTGAACAAAATCTTCCAAACCCTAAACCCGTAGCATCAACATAGCCCAAAAGCCTTACATAATAGGGTCTTTGGGCCCAAAAGCCTTAAAATATGAGTCCTTTGAGGGTAAGGGTAAACCCTAAACCCTAAACCCCGAAACCCTGAACCCTAAATTAAGTACAACAGATGTGGGACTGAGTGCTACATTCGGGCATCCCCGACATCGGGCTATCAATGCCAAGCAGATCCTACCCGAAAATCTTCGCGCATATATCCTTCCCCTTTCCCCAAGCGTCGAAAGGACCCAATCATTAGGTAGTCTTGTAGGTTACTATTTGGGAGAGTA
>CAJNJA010006597.1:0-16784 GCA_905231915.1 Symbiodinium necroappetens
CACGATTTTGTCCACCCACCGTATCTCTTTTTCCAAGAACGGTGGACTTGGTCAGTAACAAGAGGGCCCGAATAATTAGAATAGGAGTTTGGCTAGGGGATATTACAGTAGCACTATATGCGCATACGGGGAGGTGATGACCTATTGTTCCATCGCTAAATTAGCTTCACATGGGGTTTTGCCGCAGATTGTGAACAAGAGGCATGAACAGGCCCTGCAGCCTCAGCAGAGAGATTCTAGGCGCCCAAGACTATCCCCAAAGGGTCCACAGGACCCAACAATCGGGTACTTTGGTNNCGGATAGTAGTAATCTAGCTTAATAGTGGGGAGAGTATATGATTCTTGGGCACTTGGACCCTTAGGGATCGTAGCAAATCTTCCGGTGTCCAAGCCCACCCCGCAGCTACAATTAGCCCAACAACGTAGACCAAACCTTAAACTCAACGCCAAAAGCCATAAAGTCTCAAATCCCTAGCTATGCTCAAAACTTCAAACCTGAGTTCCAAAAGGTTAAGCCCTAAGGCCATAAGCAAAACTGCGATCTAATCCCGAAAAATCTAAACCCCAAACTCTATATCCTCAGTCCTAAATCCAAAACCCTTAGCCTAAAACCGAATTGCTTCCCACTTTGCAAAACCCTAACCCCTAATCCCTAAACCCCAGACTCTACATCCCCAGTCCTAACTATATCCGAACTCCTTCCCCGAGGGGCTTTTGCAACTTATGGCCACTGCGCACTCTCGGAGCCCTGTGAGAAGGCTTCGGGCTTTCCCTAAGGGTCCATGTAGCCAAATAGATATACTTTGGCCTCAAAGTAGTCCCTATATAAGTACTTTGGGCCCAATGTATATACTCTTTGGGTACATGGAACCTTAGGGTTTTGTGAAACCTTGGTTTTGGGGCTTAAGGCTTTCTTATGGCTTAGGGATTGGGGGTTTAGGGTTTTTAGGGCTTAAGGCTTTAGGGCTTTAGTGCTTTAGGGTTTATCGGGTTTCAGGGTTTTTCTTGGGCTTTGGGTCTATAGGGGCTTGGGGTTTTGGATAAGGTTTGGGACCCCTGAACACTAAGCCCTAAATCCCCAAACCCCAAACCCGAACGTTCAGGGTTTCGGGATTTGGCTGCGAAGACTCCCGAGACCGCTTATCTTAAAGCTGTAGCCACAAACCTAACCCGGACCCCCTGGGTAGCCGCTAATGGCCTAAGGGTACCGCGGGGTTCGACAAGGTGATTCCTTTACAATGCCTACAACGAATGAACAGTGAGACAATCCGAAGAAAGGAATAACAACAAGAGACAGCCTGCCAGATCACTTGAATCAGACAAGTTTACTGCCAGGATGTAGGGTTTAGGGTTTAGGGATTCGGGTCAGCCACGAATATCCTGCTGCTCGATCGTCCGCTTCGTGCTTGCTCAGGTTCTGCGCCACAGTGCTACTAGCGAGCTCACGCCCGCTGTTGAGTTCGATCAGGATTCTTGCACCCGCGCCATTCTGCCAACTACGAAGCTGTCTCGGGCTGCTGACCAGGATTCTCGGCGCCACCTGCGTGCGTCACGGCGGCAGGTCTTGATGGACTGTGCAACAAAGGGTAGTTGCGGGTCTAGGCACACCCTAAACCCTAAACCCCTCTACATTATTGAACCCTGAAGCCTCGATAAAGTCTACAACCCCCAGCCCACGAAGTGGGTGTAGGGGAATCCCCAAGCCGTCAAACATTCAATCCCAGAAGCTTAGAGTTCAGGGTTACGGTGAACCCTAAGCCATAAACCCCTGAAGCCCTAAACCTTAAGCCCTAAACCCCTAAATCCTTCCCTTTCATCCTGGAAGCCTGCAGGATCGAGAGACTTGTCGCCGCCGGGTTTGATAGCAAAAGCGCCAACATTAAGGCCAGTAAGGTACCGTTAGGGCTCAGGGTTTAGGGTTACCCTAAACCCTAAACCCACTCAAAAGCCTTGAATCTACCCCCCCAAAGCGCGTCGTACGCCTCGTTGACACGTGCTGAAGCTCCTGCGAGGAAGGCGCGGCATGGGTTTGGGGCGGCACCTTGGGGATGATGTAGGGGGACTATAGTACGCCCAACAAGGTTAAAGCTTACAAACTCTACTGATTACTCAGCAAAGCCCGTTCACCAAAAGAAGGCTTGAAAAGGGTGACTCCCTGGTGGCTCAATATGCTTTGAGGATTCTTGAAGAGGTCTGCGCGACATGGAGTGTCAACAGCCCCACGACCGCGGAAATCCCTTTAAGCCTCTATCCAAACCCTTATGAAACCCTCTACTTGGAGGTTCACGGGTAGTTATAAGTGGGTTTATAAGTAGTGCAAATGTAATTATCACCCATATTAGGGGACTTATAACCCTACTTATAAAATACCCATGAACCTCCAAGTAAACCCGATATACCGCCTATGAAAGCCTCCGCAGCTCAGCATTCCTCTCCCAAGCGACTAAACTTCAAAGCAGCAGTCCCCAAACCCTGCTTCCTACGCACATCCTTGATATAGAACCCTAAATCCTGAATTAAATATCTGGGAGTTTCCGAAATCAAGGAGAACCTTATTTTGGGATCCTTATAATAAGAATCCTTAGGGTACTATATTGGGGTCCCCTGCTTTCGGAAACCCCCATCTCCATTCAAACCATCCCTGATCGTCTGGAGCGCTGCATTTTCTCTCCGGCGATGTTACAGGGTTTGAGTCGGCGTTGCTCAATGCGATGCAGCCTGCGACACGCGAAGTTCTTATGCCATGGTTCCCAGACATTCCGAAACCCCTCAATTAAGGAATACGCCTTAAATTATAATAGGAACCCCCATAAGATTTAAGGTATATTCCTTAATTAAGGGGTTTTGGAGTCTCTGGGTTCATCGCCTGAGCATTGAGGGCTTTAAGTTTTCGGGTTCAGCTGCGGTGTGCTGTTCAAAGAAGCCTGGCCTTACTTTAATGCTACAATACTTTTGATGATATAACTCCTGCATTGCCCATACCAGACTTCCCGTAGTTAAGGGTCCTCAAGCGAATGCAGGATTTATCATCAAAAGTATACCCCAAAGCCCGGTTCTAATTCTTAAGGCGAGGATGCTGAAATTGGACTACATGGGATCAAACGCCTAGACTCTCAAGCTCAGGGCTTACCCTACATGCTCAGAGCGCCTAAGCCCAATGCCTAAGTCCGAATAGAAAGCCTAAATCCTGAACGCTACATTAAAAGCCATCCTAAACCCTATGCGAAGCCCTGAATACTAAACTATACTCAACTCTTACCTTAAGAGTTTAAAGCGCCGGAGACAAGCTTCAAAGCCATATAAAGGATCCGAACGATAAGGAAAGTACGCTTAAAAACCCTGACAGGCAATTGTGGCTCTTCGGATAAGGGTTTAAAAAGTGTAGGGTTTATGAAACGAACTCTCTAGGATCCCCACAAGATGCCGCACCCGGCAGAGAAAGTTTACGGTTTAGGGTTTAGGTAAAGTTTCGGGCCGTTTAGGGTGAGGGTCTTCAGGCTAATTTGAGGCACATCATGATGAAGGAACCCAAGGAAGACTAGTTGCACTTACTCAAAACCCCTGCGCTGCACCGCCGCAAGCTTTGGAGTGTACATTGATCGCTACGCGTAACTACCTTCAAACTCACGGAGTCGGTCCCCAAAGGGGATCTTCATGGAGGAGTTTCAAGAATTTGGATTAGGATAGGGTTTTGGGGGTTCCTTATTATAGTTATAGTATAGTGGGCCCCAAAACCCTGTTCTAGTTATTAAGGCCGCTATATTAGGGCTTCAGGGTGTAGAGCTTTGGGGTTCCAGGTTTCGATTGCAGCTTGAATATGATGTAGTATGGGAACCTGATTAAGATACTTTGGGTCTCTATTAGGGTTCCTTATATGAATCCTACTTTTTTGGGGTTATAGGGCCAGGGTTTCGTAATCAGGTTCCTACATTAGGGTTTATAGCTTCGGGCATGCAAAAGCGCTCTTGGAGTTAATAGAGGCTCCTTGAGATCTGGACACTTTAGCTACAGCTCTCAAGGTTTGCTGCTAAGCACCTGAGAGCTTAAACCTATGTGGGCGGATTTCTCCAGCACACCCCTAAATCGGCAAAGCCTAACCTCATAGTCAAATCCGGCAAGCATGAGCCATGAAAGCCCTGTAACTCAGAACTCTGCGACCCGTCACTGGAACCTAAAACTCTCCGAGGAGGCTCACAGGACTAAGTAAGTGATTCAAACGGGCTTGTTTGCGCTCCTGCCGGTAAACCCTCGCTAAGTCCTATAAAGCTCATACCGTATTTTGGGTGGTCCCCTTGATGAACTATTCAGCCTCTAGTCCGTCATCCGATCGGCAAGCAGCAGTAGAAAGGGTTTGGGGTTTAAAGGGATCTATGCAGGTTTCACACTGGCTTCGGGATTAGGGCTCAAGGTCTAATGAGGGTTGATGCCAATCTAGCTGACATATCGCCTATTTACGGCTTCAGGCTTTGTCGAGGCACCTGAAGCCAAGCAATCAAGCTCTACATATATGTGTGTGTGTGTATATATATATATAGATAGGGAGAGAGAGTGTGTGTTCAAGGAGTTTAATTAAGCTTCTGAGATCCTAATCAGCACATGGAATATTCAGAATAGCTGAACAAAGAAACCCTAAGCCCTAAACTTCAATCTCTACAAACTGTACAACCCCGAAACTCGAACACACACCGACATAAATTGTTTCTGGGATCCTCACAGATGGAATAGCTCAAGAAAGAAAAGAACAACAACGCAGGTGGTCGAAGGTCGCAGAGCTAAACGCCCATGCCTGAGGTGTTAGGACTTTGGGCCTTTATGGCTTTAAGGCTTTAGGGTCTTAGGGTTTAGGGTTTCAGGGTTATGGTTCAGTTCTGACTAAGATCAGCATTGGCTTCCTTTTAAGAAAACCTACTTAAAGAAACTACATACTAAACCTATGTTTTGTAAAGCCTATAGCCTACTTCCGAGTTTGTAGGGTTTGGGGCTACTACAGGTAGGGCAGCAGACTTAGGGTACTTAGGATTTGCGGCTCATGGGGATTCTAGGGTTTGTTCGAGGATTTAGGGTTTAGGGTGTAGGGTTTAGGGTTTCCAAGCCGGAACTCTCGAAACTCCTCCGTCTGCAATCGCATGGAAGGTCTTCGAAGAAAGTGCTCCCGCACGCGGTGGCGCCTACTTGCGCCCCTGTGCTGCCTTCGAGCATATTGTAACGGACCTACATCCGACTTGCACGTGCTGTCCCTGGCATCTGTTATGGCGCGTCATACTCCATCCCTTTTGTACGGCACATCGTTTTCTATTGAACGGATATCCCGGTGTTAACCATATACTAGGTACGCCCGAAACGGGGTAACCTTCGAGGTTACGGGGTTTTAGGAATTGGAATAGCCTTTTTGTTTTTCTTCGGGGGGGGGGGGCATAGTGTATAATGCCTCTACATTACGCTGCTCCTGGCATCTGCAGGCAGGATCCTGAACGGAACAAGCGAAACCCTAAACCTTAAACCCTAAACCCCTGAACCCTAACCCCTAACCCTATAAACCCTAAACCCCTAAACCCCTAAACCCTAAACCTTAAACCCTAAACCCCTAAACCCTAAACCCCTAAACCCTAAACCCAAACCCCCTACCAAGGCCTTCAAGCTTGAAAGCCCAAGTCCCTGAAGTACGTGAAGATATGCGGGTTTAGGGTTTATAGGGTTTATAGGGTTTGGGGTTTAGGGCTTATAGGGTTTAGGGTTTGGGTTTAGGGCTCAGGGTTTATAGGGTTTAGGGATTTGGGTTTTGGGCTTAAAGGGTTTAGGGTTTATAAGGTTCAGGGTTTTGGGCTTAGGGCTTATAGGGTTTATATGGTTTCGGCTTAGGGCTTACAGGGTCTAGGGTTTAGGGTTTATTCAGTTTTGGGTTTGGGGTTTAGGGCTTATAGGGTTGAGGGCTCAAGGTTTATAGGGTTTAGGGTTTTGGGCTTAGGGTTTAGGGAGCCCTGACTGAAACCCAGGGTATTCAGAACCGTTGTGGAGAAAGTATATACCTTCTTGAGCTACGTAAAATGAGAGTAGGAACCTAGGAAAGCCAAAACGACCTAGTTACCTAGTTAGGGATCCATGAATACTTGGGCCCTAAGGCCCTAAAGTACCTAAATAGGGACTATACATAAAGCAGGCCAAACTATATACTGTATGAGTACGTAGACCCTCAGGGTGCGATTCCTTGGTTTGGGCTTTCTAGCTTGAAGCCGCCCCTAAGTCTGGATTCACCCTAAGGTCAACGTTTTCAGCATGGGTACGAGTAAGACTACTCGCCCAAGGAATACCCTAGGTACTACAGGTACTATAGGAATTACCCCCAACAAGGTTAAAGGTTACCTGCTCTAAGTGGCGCTTCCCGAAAATAGGGGACCCTAATATAGTACAATAAATAGTAGGTAAGGACCCCAAAATAAGGTACCCTAATTTTCGGAAAGTCCCAATACCCTAGATAATACAGGGATTGCAGGAATTATCCCCCCCCCCCCCATTAAGGTTAAAGCTTACCTCCACTGAGCGTCTGCAAGTCCGGCTTTAAACCTGGTTCTAAATCCTGAATTTTAAACCCAAAGTTACCTCCTCTAAGTCTCTGCAGGTCCGGTTTAAAAGTAGAGGCGCCGGCAGACTGTTTACAGTCGCCTCCTACCTCGGAGTCGCTGCAATCATTGATTGCAGCATGACCCTTTCCCCCGGCTGCTGCTGGCCTCCAGCCGCGCGCTCTTCGGAGATAGGGTTTATAGGATTTAGGATTTAGGGTTTAGGGTTTAGGGTTTAGGGCTGGGATTATTTTGCCTCTTCCGTCATGCAGCAAGGCCAACTATGCTTCTTCACTGCATCTGCGCCTTATACTGACACACCTGCGTAGCTACATTCAGGCCCACCGCAAGTTTCAGCTCTGTTTGGGTTCCTGCAAAAGCCTAAAGCCCCATATCCACTTAGATGTCGGCATTTTCTTCAAAAGCCTTAAACCCCTAAAGCTCCATATCCGCTTACACTGCCAAAACTATACCCCTTAGCATCAAAACAGCCCAAAAGCCTTATATAATAGGGTCTTTGGGCCCAAAAGCCTTGAAATATGAGTTTTACTATCGGGTTTAGAACTTAGGGCTATCTATCTATCTATCTATCTATCTATCTATGGCTTGTTACGGGCTTATAGGGTTTAGGCTTTCGGGTTGAGCCGACAGCTCTCCCTAGTAAGTTGCTTTGGGCCGAAAAGCCTTGCAAGACTGCTGATGGATCAGAAAAAGGATACGTTCCTCAAGCTTGGTCTACATGAACTTTGGGTCAAGGGTTAGCAATCAGGCTTTATAGTTCATGAATTTAAGGCTGAGTGGGGGGGAGGAGTTTGGGGCGTTGAGGTCTACTTGAAGGCTCATTCTTAGTTACAAGTATAGTTCCATGTATGTTCAGCGAGGGTTTTTGCGAAGCATGATATAAAAGACGAGTGAACTACAAACAAGAGCATTATGAGTAGGGCTCAGGTCCAGATTTGATTTGATGCCGGGCGCGCATGTCCACCCCCTCTCAGCAAGCTGTGGCTAGCACTGGAAAAAGTGAAGGGAAAAGGTGCCACAGAATGTGATTAAGGAGGGGCTAAAAGGTGACCAGGGGCCAAACTCATGCCACGCTGGCACTGCGAGGAGGCTTCGCATCTCGGTATTTGGGTTTATTATAGGGCTGGGGGTTTGCAAGGCGATTTAGGATAGCTCCGACCACTTCTTCGAAGTGTCGTGAAGGAGGGAAACTTGGGTTTGGGCGTACCAAACGTAACTCCAACTACAATCATTGCCTTGCGTAGTATTAACAAGCAGAACCCTATGTAAAATCATTGTAGTAATCACTGTATCTTATGGCTACGAAGACCACAACCGAATAGCACAGAAACGCCAAAAAAAACAACACAGAGCCAAACAGTCACGGTTTAGCACTAACGGTTTGGTAGCGAGGGTTCCACCGAGGATCCTGACATTCTGCATTACAGCAAGAGCCCGATTCCCTGGGGACTCAATAACCCGGTTAAGATATTTGGGGCTTAGGGTTAAAGTAGGAGGGAATGTACTTGAAGTGAGGCTCCATTAAGGGTTCTATAATGGTGTCCAGTCCAAGGCCTGCCATCCTTTGACTGAGCCACCGGCAATTGGAAGCTTCCGAATTGGGATGTTTATCACCTGACCTTGAGGGTCAGTGTATGGTTTGATGATATTTGGTACATGGATGCATAAAGTTTCGTTTCATACCACTTACAACCTATCTACTGAGTCGCAGTATCCTCAAAGTAAGGCCCTTGAAATCCGTTGCACAGTATTCGTAAATAAGATCCTCTTTAGGCCCCACAATGCAAAACATCAAAAGTCCCCAAGGCCTACCCAGCAATACATGGGGAAGTGCAGCTATTTGCTGGTGAGAAGCAGGTCCCCCCTGCATCTTTCTTCATTGGCCAACATTCCTTAAACTCAAACTGCACTTTAGGGTTTAGGGTTTAGTTTCTTTTTGCAGGATTCACGACGTAGATGGATAGTTCTCTGAAGGATGGACCCTCTAAAGGCCCTAATTTAGAGAACTACACATGTCAAATTTAGGTTAAGGGCTGGCGGCCTCGCACTTAGAGGGCAATGGTTTGGAAGCAGAGTTCAGGATTTGAGTGTTGGGGCATAGGGTTTTGGGGACTGGGGAAAGCAAATGCGAAGCCTCCCATGCTGTCGGTCAGCCACTGGAGGATTCTTCTGCAAAGATTCAAGGACGATGCTCCGCTCCACATATTCTTAAGGCCTGCGTGAGAAGATTCCAACGGGCTTCCGCAAGAAAAGAGGAGCATTCCAGAGCGCTCCCACTTATCAAAAAGTCAAAAGTGTTGATGCCTCGAACTGTCAAAAGTCTTCTTCTTGGGCACATCAGCACAGACTTACGGTACAACCTTGACTTCAATCCCTTCGGCCCTGCAAGACATGTTCGGGCTTGGTCGCGCAGTCGGCTATAGCTGGGCCAGTCCTCCTCACCCGAGCAGCCAAGTGGTTTTGTGCGGACCTTCCGGGTATGGACATGCTGTCGCCGTGCCAGCGCGCCGCTTCCATCGCCATCGCGCTGCGCAAGCACCAGCACTAAGCCATCTTGACGAACCGGATGAGCTCTCTCTCGGAGCTGCCAAAGACCCTGCCCTCTGTAGATAAGACTCCTGCAGGGAATGAACTACAGGCCGAATCCGCTGAGTAACAGTTGCCACGCAGGACTAGCAAAGCTAAGTTTTTAGGAAGTATGCCCCGGTGCTCTCTGATTTTGGACTGTTGCTGTGCACGTGTGTTTACCAGCATACCCAAAAGGACACCGCCCCATGTACACTTACCAAGAATTCGGGCGCAGCCCTACTCTGTGCTCCCACCAGAATCCCAATATGTACCCTAAACCCTCTACTTTATAACCCTAAACCCTAAAGCAAATGTAAACCCCCAAATGCAAATCCGCAGAGCTCTATAGCATCAAAGCCCGTAAATCCATCAACGATATAAACCCTAAACCCTGAATCAAACAGAAACCCAAAACCCAAAACTGCAAAGCCCCATAACATCAAAAACCTTAAATCCATCAGCGAGGCATCTTCCCAGTTAGGTTAGGGCTTAGGGTTTAGGGTTAGGGCTCCCCTGGACCCCAAATAGTATGTAGAACAATAACCTTCTATAGGTGTTGGGCCATCATGTTACCTACATTTGGGGGCTATGGTGTTTAGCGTCCCTCAAAGCTAGCGATATCACCTACGTACCTACCTGTACCCTAAACCCTAAATGCCCTAAATACCCTAAATACCCTAAACCCTAAAACCGCACGCCAGAACTCGGCGGCTTCTTGGGCTCTGCAGCAAATAGGCGACCCCGATACACAAATTGAGTCCAACACCTCCGGCGTGGCCTCTATAAGCCCTGCACCCCTGAACCTCTAAACCCATAAACCCCAAACCCTAAACCCCTAAACCTCTAAACCTTAAACCTAAACCCTAAACCCACAAACCCCAAACCCTAGACCATGGGTTGCAATGCCGATTTTGAAGGGACTGAAGGCTCAGGGTTTCGGGGTGCAGTGTTTAGGGTTCTGGGTTTAGGGTTTAGGGTTTAGGGTTTAGGGTGTAAGGACTTAGGGCTGAATGCTTTGGGGGGCCTAGGGTTCAGACTCCACCTGCAGGTTCATGCATGAGGACCAGCATGCTTGTAAGTACCAACAGTGGGGTTCTGAGAGTAGCTATAAGTGTAGTTACACTCAGAACCAGCCGGTTTAGGGTGTAGGGGTTTAGGGGTTTAGGGGTTTAGGGTTTAGGGTTTAGGGGTTTATCACCTGATCCTTTCAACTGCCCCTGGAACCGTTTAAGACCCTTGAAAAAGTTAGAAACCGCATAGGACCTCTACAAGACCAAGGAAGTCCCGTGATCGTCGAAGTAAACCATCACCCCCTTATTTCTGCAGGGTACTTGAAAAATCATGCGGACTTAGTAAGTAAGGCTACAAGTGCCTTAACTGATGTTGTTTCTAGTTTTACGTGTGGTTGCCCTATTCATCAGCTTAGTTAGTATAAGTCTCAAGATCTTTTAAGCAACACTAAACCACCCCGTAGAGAGCCCTTAAATGAACTTTTTCAGGAACCCTAGTTACGAAGTTTTTTCCAAGATCCTTCTAGTAGTCTTCAGACCTCCCAAATCCCTACATCCCGGCACAGATGCTCAAATTCACTAGCATTTAAGGCATTGCGTTGTCTCTAGGGCTGGGTTTAGGGGGTTGAGGGGTTCAGGATCTATGGTTTAGCCCTAAACACTGATACTAAACCCTAAACCACTAAACCCCTAAAGCCTAAACCCCAAACCCCTAAACCCTAAACCCTAAAAATCCTAACTCGTCTCCAGGGCAGAATCTCTGCAGCTTCCCTCCGGCAATATATTGGGTAGCTCTCTAAATCAGGGTCTGTTTTTAGGGTACCCAACATAGTACGGCACTCTTATAAAAAGGATCCTAAAGGACCCTAATTTAGAAAACTACCCATATCGGTGGTACAACTGCCGAACAGCACGGCGGTACATCTGGTTGAGTGCTTTTTGAACTGATGTTCAATACTTTGCTTAATAGCCCCTTGCCCCTCCTGGTTTAGCGTTTGTGTTGGAGGCTTTACTATATTTGAAGCCCGCAAGAATCTAAACCCAAAATTCCCTAAGCCCCAAACCCTAAACATTCCTAAATCCCAAACTCCTACAAAGCATGCAGGCCGAACACGTACAAGCATGATCTACCTCAACAAGCATGCCCCACAGAAGCTCAATCTTCTCGACGCAGCCCCAAAAGGTGAAAGTGCTTCCGCTGTCTAAATGTGGGAAGGGATTAGAGATTGAGTTTATAAGTCTAGAGCCCTAAACCCTAAACCCTAGGGTTGGGCACAGGAGCAAGAGGATCTTTTTTGTGTCAGGCACAAGAGCTACTTCAGAGGCCCCTTTGAACCCTTAATAATTAGAATAGGGTTTGGGGTATATTATACTATGCTATGAATATAATAAGGAACCCCAGGCCCAAAAGAGTATTGGTAGTCATTTAGGCTCCAATAGTAGCGGTCTTCGAGCATAACTATAATATCAAGGGGCCGCAGTACAGGGTTTTTGGAGGTATATCACCATGATGTAAACGAGGAACCATATAATAAGGAAGAATAGTCCTAACTATTCTGACCAAAACTCCTTATAATATCCAAAATACTTGAAAGGAACCCCTTCGAAGAACTGCTCAGAACTATGCAGGCCCCCATATAATCTGAAAGCTCTGCCGTGCGATCGGCCTTGCACAGTTGCAGGCATCTTGCCTCTGTCATTTAACAGGCGCTTGGTTTTTTTTTAAGTGCACTGACCCTTTCTTGGTTTGGGGTTTAGGGTTTCAGAGATAATTTTGAAAATTCGGTCGCTGTCAAGGCTATGCTGAACCTGGTACCCTTGCAAGAGTTGAAAGTTTAGGGGTTTGTTGGGCGCTTATAGTAGCCAACAGCTAAAAGTTGCGTCCAATTACCCCAAGCCTGAATAGGGTTTAGGGTTTAGGAGGGCCCTTGTGCCTAAATAGTGCTCATGGCCATAAACTGCACCCTAAGCTATGGACCTATAGCTGCTGTTCAGTTTCAACAACGAGACACCACAATGAAACATAAGGCGTGAGGGTAACTCCAACTGGGAAAAATCTGCGCGCGAGTACCGTAGCATGGAGGCCTTAATGACTATAATGGGGTTTGGGAAACCCTAAACCCTAAGCCCTAAACCCTAAACCCCTAAACGCTAAACCCCCAACCCCTAAACCCCTAAACCCTAAACCCAGTTTTCTAAATTTTCAAGTTGCTCTATTGCTCTGTTTGGCCTGGCACCAAAACTGGGCCTATGGTTTAGTTGACACATGCGTTTGGGGTCTAAGGTCCGTTATTTCGCTTTAGGGTTTAGGGTTTAGGTTTTTGTTAGGATCGGGGTTTGGGAGTTGTTTTGGCCTTCAAGAGTTGCGCCGAAGTGGCCGAGAATTTAAAAGGAAGCCTGCATGCAAACCGCAGGCACAAAAGGCAGCACGAGCCAGCAGCCGAATGTGCTCGCGAGAGGAGGAAAGCAGGTGTGGCCCAGGGCCCCGGTTTCACTTGGAGGATCATGGGACTTCGTCAGAAAAGACAGAAGTACCTTAATTGGGGCTACAAGGAGTCAGAAGTATGTATATATATATATATATAATATGTACATTGTATCAATATATGTATGCATATATATATATATATACACATGTAATTACCTTTGCTTATGACCCTAGCTACTAAACCTTATACAAGTACCGACTGCTGTCTCGCTTCATGTACTCATGTGCAACGAGTGTTGTTCTTGGCCGAGAAGACGCTGAACTCCAAACTTTGTAGAATTCTTTTGGGAACTCCAAGAACCAGCACACAATCAAATCTAGAATCCCTTTTCGGCCGCTTAACCCTAAGGGTCCAAAGGACCTAATAATCATGTACTTGGGTTACGGATGGTAGTTCTGTAGGTATTCAGAAGAGTATATGATTATTAGGCACTTGGACGCTTAGGGTAAAGAACATCCTCGTAGAAGCCCCTAGTCGCACCCCCGACGCATCTCCATCTCAAAGCTGTGCTGCAGCATGGAAAACATTGCACATTCTGCTCCGAAAGAGAGGCACAGACACGCACTAAACGCTCATGAAGCCTAAACCCTAAACCCTCAACCCAAATTCGCTACGTGGAATGGTGCCGATAGACGAACCGCCTCTCTTTTCGGCCCTCACGGTTTCAGCTGACAGGGCCCCGAAGGAAAACTATGAGCTTGGCCCTCGCAGGGGAGCCGCCACGACTGCCCACCTTAAAGCCCTTCAAGCGCGGCTCACCCATGGGTCTTGCGTCCGAGGTCTCACGATGGACCATGCTCAGGCGTTTCCTGGGCACTCTCCCCGGCAACAAGAGCTCCCAAAAGGCTCTGTTAAAGAGAAATACAAGGCTCTCCAAACCCGTTTAGGGGTTCAAGGGTGCAGGGTGCAGGGGTTTAGGATGCAGGGGTTTAGGGTGTAGGGGTTTAGGGTTTAGGGTTGAAGCCCCAAGCCGGTCTCGTTTGCCTCTTCCCGGTCTCAGGGTCAGCCATGAATTCACCTGTCGGTGCCCTTATGGTCCGATAAAACCCATCCAAAACGGTATACGAAGCCTTTGTAGAAGCGTCGACACAAGCCTTTATTCCTAAACCTTAAACTCCAAAAGCCCTACCGTTTGATGTAAGTTCAAGGGCTTCCGTATTAAGATCCTGTTTTTGTAGTCCCTTCACAGGGGAGTGCGAAACACATCACGAGACCGGAAACCCAGAAGCCTTAACTGATAGAGGGCGAAAATATATTGGGATTTTAACTTTCCCCTAAACCCCGAACCCCAACCCCCAAAACCCCAATACCCTAAACTGAAAAGGGCTCGGACTTAGTGTTGAAGGGCGAAGGTCCAGGTTTTAGGGTTAGGGCTTACCCACAACACTTGCTTTTCGCAAACTTCCTGGGGCCCTGTTGACGAGCAAAACTACCCAAACCATAAACCCTAAACCCTAAACCCCTAAGCCCTAAACCCTAAACCCTGAACCCCTAAGCCCTAAACTTAACCCTAAACCCTAAACCCCTAAGCCCTAAACTTAACCCTAAACCCTAAAGCTTCTTGGGGCCCTGTTGACGAGGAGAACAGTCGGCAACAGCGGCCTCGAAAGCTGGAAGCTCCCCGCTTTGCATCGAAGTAGGCGTAGGGCTTTAGGGCTCTATAGGGGTGATTTTGGGGTTTTTAAGGCTCTATAGGCTTCTTTTTGGGGTTTTAGGGCTCTTTAGGCTTTTTGGGGGGTTTTAGGGGCCATTTAGGGTTCAAGGGTCTAGTAGATTTAGGGCCTCAAGGGGCTATTTAAGGTCCAGGATTTAGGGGTTTAGGATTCGGTGTTATTGAGGGCCCAACTCCCATAGAAGGCCAGAATTCGGCATACTTTTGAGGCGCAGGGATGCAGAGTAGCGCCAAAAACAAAGGGCTTAGGGGGGAGTCGGCCCGGGCCGTCAGGGCCTGAATATGTTGCTAGGGCTTTGGGATTAGGGTTGGGTTTGGGTTTAGGGTTTAGGGTTTAGGGCTTAGGGCTTGGGGTGTAGGGTTTAGGGTTTGGGGCTGTTCCTTAACTAGCAGGGAAGGTTTTAAGTACCTAAACAGCGGGTAAAAAGTATTCATAAGTACAGGTACCTTCTTTGTAAGCCTAGTCACTAAGTCCCATGATCCTTTACATACGGGGCCATGTACTCACATAACAGATACTTTGGCTTGAAAGTAGTCCCTATACAAATACGTAGTGCCGAAGTATATACCGTCTGGGTACATGGATCCTTAGGGTTATTACATACGGACCATAAGTTGTGGACAGCGCTGCTAGTTGTATTTTCCAATCCCTGTAGTAGTGCATCTGTTATTTTGGGCTGGGTTGCTGCTGGAGTTTAGGGTTTAGGCTCGGGGTGCTGGTAGCTCATGTGTTGATGGCGTTTTGAATTCACCCAGTATGTTTGGAAGGGTGCAATTGAAGCATTTTAGAATGCGTATAGCGAAGTCTTAGCAACGCATGGGGCGCTGGATGGGCGCGCCCGAAATGTCTTGCTGTTCCCAAAACTCGAATGTTTGGGGCCAGTCACTTGTGGTTTTGTCAAACCCTAAGCCCCCAGTGAATTCTCGGATCGTTCTGCCCACTGAAGGAGAAGTCTTACAAACAAACGGATTCTCAAATCCTAAGTTTGACATCATTTCACTGATGCCAAATCTGGCAGCACTCGCGAGGAGCTTCCTCTTTGGAACGGCTGTGCTGTCATGCATGGACAGAGAGCTGCTGAGAAGGAACACGGCTTTAATTGTTAGAGTTTGTTGGAGTTTTCTGAAAATACGCCTGTAAAGCTTGGTTTGAGGCATCTGGGCTTTTTGGGGTGCGCTACGATTCCTGGGACACCAAAAATTAACCTCGCCAAGTGTCTAATAATGGAAAGGTCCAAATGCTAACTGGCACGGTCTAGGGCTTTAGGGTTGCATAACTACGGTCCTAACCCCGAGTACGCCGTACCTACTTGTTGGGCTAAGGGTCCATGTACCCAAATGGTATATACTTTGGCCTTAAAGTAGTCCCTATGTAGGTACTCTGGGGCCAAAGTATATACTATTTGGGTACATGGACCCTTAGGGTTGGGTCCGCTGGACCCCGAAGGAAACTGCAAAACCCGGAATGAAGACCCTAATATAGCACCCTGAATAGTAGGATCCTAAATATTATAAGGACCCCAAAATAAGCTACCCTAATTTTCGGAAAGGCCTGAGATCTTCGGCGCCTAGGGCCGCACGATGCCTTTGGGAAAACCTTAATATGGAAGCCTAATTTTTTCCTTTTCTATTTTTGTTTTTGGAGGGGGGGTTCCTTATTATGACTGTAATATATTAATACCCCACAACCCTATATTCTAATTATCAAGGCCCCTACATTAGCCCCTTAAAACCAAAGCCCTAAAAGCCTGCAGCCCCAAACCCTACCCTACCAGACCCCGCACCCTTTGAACCTTTAAACCTGAACCGTACCAGGACCCCCCAACTGCCCTTTAATGGAGCCCTTATGGTCCTTAATAGTGGGTATTTAGGGCGTATTAGAGGGTAGTTGGGGGGTGCTAGGTGAGCCCTTATAAACCCTTGAACCCTCAACGCAAAACCCTAAACCCACAAGGAACCCTGCAACTCAGTAGCGCAACCTACGACCATCAGCGCGAAACCCAGAGAGCTGAAAATGGCAAAAACATGTCGACAGCCAAGTCTGGCAATTATCGGGGCCCACTTGATTCCAACATCTTCGGGTACATTTACGAAATATGTGTTGTATGATACTGTTATGAGCATACAAAATCATGTTGTGTTCTATCGCGTCAACATATCATGCCATATTAGAGTAAAGTGCATGCTTGATTGTTGTGTATCTGTATATGCGGGCATACAGATACCGGAATTTCATAGTTTGAAGCACCTTCAAGCTAGTAACTACATAACACCATAACCCTAAACCCAAAGCCCTAAACCCAAAGCCCTAAACCCTAAACTAAGCCCTAAAGCCTCTAAAGGCAAAAAAGAGCAGTACACGTGGTAATTAGTTGAAGCTGCCCTACCTTGTAGGCGCTTTTTAGGGCAACATTTCGGGGTTCAGGGCTTCGGGATCAAGACTTAGGGCTTACAGGGTTTGCAACTC